>JABAKD010000019.1:15236419-15260588 GCA_012845835.1 Undaria pinnatifida | reverse complement strand
CCCATCCCAACCCCACCCCCTCGAACACTCCACCCTCTCTTTACTCACTGATTGTACGACTTACCCCAGGATATACATGATAAACTGATGTATTATTTCCAAAACTGTCACATTTATCCCCTCAAAATAATGTATAGTTTCCAGGCACATATTGAGCTGCCCCCCCCGCCCCCCCCCCCCCCCCCCCCCCCCCCCCCCGCCCAACCCCCCCCCCCCCCCCCCCCCGCCCCCAATAATATACTGGTGCCAAAACCGTCAGATTTATCCCCTCGAAAGGATTTATAGCTTACATGCACAAATTGCCCCTTTCCCCCCCTCCCTCCGCCCCCCTCCAAACCCGCTCGCTTTTGATCAAAACCAGGCCCCCCTTTCCCTTCACAGCTGTCAGATTTTGTCCCCCTCAAAAACGGGTTTTATAGTTTCCGCGCACAGACTGACTAAAATCATCCTGTTGACCCTGATAGCTACACTTGTAGTTGTAAGGGGAGTCGCCGATCTATATCCTTAATGAGGACACACAACTCGTAATGCGCGCGATCGGAGTATCACACACAGCTTGCAAAGATGAGTTTCGACGAAATCTTCGATCTCACAGCTGGAGTGTATTTTAATTTTTGTAATATTATGCATAAGAGAGCAAACCCTAATAGAGTACAACACGTGTAGTCGTAGAATATAAATATACGGTTACTACTTTGAAAATAATAATACACTCTTTCTTCTATCTAGCTGTGAAATCGAAGATTTCGTCGAATCTCACTTTGCAAGCTGTGTGTGATACTCCGATGGCGTGCGTTACTGGGTGTGTGTCCTGGCTAAGGGTATAGCCCGGCGGCTTAGGGTTAGGGTTAGGGTCAAGTTTAGGGTTAGGGTTAAGGCCTAACCGTAACCCGTACCCTACGAGTCTCATACGCAGCACCAGGCTGGGTGGTAGGAGAATGTTGCCGTCATTTAGAAGCTACAACATTAGATTATGGCTGTATAGATCACCCTCCACATCACAGCCGCAATTACACATTATTATTCGAGTCGAAAGTGAATTGCGACGAAATCTTCGATCTGATAGCTGTGGAGTTTTTTTTTTTTATGGTACGGTATGAGACGTTGTTAAAGTCGCAAATGAAATACCAGTAGATATAAGCGAAGAATACTACAGGTACTCCTCAGCTGTGAGGTTGACCAAAAAATGTTAGATCAAAAGTCAGCTCTGAACGTCGTGTGTGATACTTCGATCGCGCATGTTACGGGGTGTGTACACCCTCGTGAAGGACACAGGTCGGTGATTCCCCTGCTAATGCCACGGCCAACAAGATAAACACGTACGGCTTTGTTCTGCGCACAGAAGCAGTACAACCCGCATTTAGGGGGACAAAGATAGAGACATCTGTGGCATTCAATGTGCAAGAAACAAGAAATGATAGTGATAGTGTAAGCTAACTGTTGGAGTGGGCTACTTGGATCTACCGGGCTTGGTTGTGATACTTCCCTGTACTCCTTGTATATGTGGCAGGGCATCGCAGGTCCAACCCACGCTTGATGCTCGGGTTGTTCATGCTGTCCAGTCATGATGCACATGCGGTAATACCGTTCGATACTACTACTGTTCTGGAGCGGTCTATCTTGTGCTCTTCACGAATACGAACGTATAGTATACCAGGTATATGATTATAAAAATAAAAATACACTCAAGCTTTGAGATCGAAGACTTTGTCGAAATTAATCTATGCAAGCTATGTGCGATACTCCGATCGCGCGTACTACTGGCATTGTGTCCTCCTCAAGGGTATAGGTCGGCGACCCCCCTACTTTGCAACTACAGTGTAGCTTGTACCAGGATCAACAGGGTGATGTTAGTCAGTATGTGCGCGCAAACGGTAAAGGACGTTTTTGAGGAGAACAAAATCTGACAACTGTGGAAGGAAAATCCATCAGGTTATCAAGCGTACTACTGGGCGTGTGTCCTCGTCAAGGGTATAGGTCGGCGACTCCCCTAGCAACTACAGTGTAGCTTGTACCAGGATCAACGGGGTGATGTTAGTCAGTCTTTGCGCTGAAACGATAAAACTCGTTCTTGAGGGGATCAAAGCCTGACAACTGTGGAAGGAAAATCCGTCAGTTAATCAAGCGTACTACTGGGTGTGTGTCCTCGTGAAGGATATAGGTCGGCGACCCCTTGCAACTACGGTGTAGCTTGTACCAGGATCAACAGGGTGATGTCCGTCAGGTCTGTGCGCGGAAACGCTAAAGCCCGTTTTGAGGGGAACACGATATGACAGCTGTGCAGGAAAAATCCATCAGTCTATCAAGTAAAAGTGTATTCTGTTGTTCGTATAAACGGTGACGTGGGGGCGGAGTTTTCTAAGGGCGTAGCGGCCTGGGTTAAACAAGAGGGGGCGGGGAGGGTGGCGGGTGGGCCGGCTCAATCTGTGCGCAGAAACTATAAATCCTTTTAGGGGACAAATCTGACGGTTGTGGAAGGAATGCATCAGTTTATCATGTATATCCTGAATCGTACAACAAGTGAGGAGAGCGGGGCGGAGTGTTCGAAGGGGAGGGAGGGTGGAGGGGGGAGGGGTTCCAACAGCTTTAAGTCGCATCGATGTAGGGAGTTGCTATTTTATACCGTCGCTTACATATTTTCATACCGGTATGAATGAATCATGCATATATATATACAGGGCTCCACATGGGTAGGACAGGGCAGCACTTCGACTTGTTTGATCTAACATTCGATAAGGAATAAAAACCGTTACCACACAACAGGTACTCTACGCGTGTAGAATGTAAAGTAATGCCAAGATATCGACATAAATTAACAGTGGACTACTTACTTCTGCCGTTTCTTGCGTGAATCCGATTCCGAGCTTAATCAATTTTCGATCGGATAAATCCGAGCCTACGCAGACTGACCGTCTCGTCTGGCGACGAAGAGACGTTCCGAGTGCGTTCCTTGATTTTTTGGCTCAACGACGCATCCAGGGCCAGCAAGGGGGTGGCCATGTATGCTGCATGTTTTGTACGCAGGAACTGAGAGGCGCGCACTGAGTCAGCTTTTTCTGCTACACCGTGAATGACAGTACCTATGTTGTTGTTGTTGTTCTCACTATATCCGGGGCTCGCGGACCGACTATGTGTGCGTGTATAGTCTGGTCGTCGAGAGACGTGCTAACGGTATTCTCGGCATGAAACACGGTGTTGCTGCCTTCGTCATTCGATTCCTCAAATCCTACTATAATGCTGCTACTTTTTTGCTATCTGGTAGATAGAGTATTAGTAGTACGCGATAGTACTGCGCTAAAAAGTTGTCAGTGAAGAATTTCACGCTCGAGGTTTGAACGATAGTAATAAAAAACATATAATCCCTTGTGTGGTCTTCGTGTCTCATCGGTGGTCGCTCATTGGCCGGGGGTCGTACATGAAGTACCCGTCATCTGGGGACGATAAGGGACCATAACCCATCCACACATACATATAACTCCGACAACCCGGGAACAAACGCAGATATCACCTGGATATATACCTCCCTGCGGAGTGTGGAAATAATCCCCGACCCCACCGACCGGCCGATCTCTGATCGGCTGGGCGTCGTCAATTATTGAGCCAGCTCGACCCGACGGCGATAGTGTCCCGTACCCGGTCCGGAGGTCATTTTATATCTCTAAAATATCGACAAACCAGGGAATAAAACCGAGTTCTCTCGGGTTGTCACCGCCCCTCACGGTGTGAAAACTCCATCTCCGTTGGCGAAAATCGCTGATTGGTTCCAGATCCACGGCGTTGCCACACTCTAGGAGGATGATAGACGCTCAAAAACCAATGGGCGGCAGTTCTGTTCCACATGGGGGATGTAAAGCCCAGTCTCCGGCTTATAAATCTTCCCAATACCTACAGCTCCAACAAGGAGGGTAGATTATCTCCCGGGTCGATACCTCCCTGCACGGCGTGTCAACCCGGACCCCATTGGCTTATTCGTGATTGGCTGGTAGGGTACGACCCAAACAAGGGTTTGGCCCAAAAAGCTCACAACTATTTCGTCCGACTCGGGTTTTCTCTCATACTTGCGTATACGGCAAACATTTGCACCGCGAACGCAACTCGACCAGCTATTCGGTTGATATATGTCGCACAAAAAAGCGATTTTAAGCCTATATCAGGTTGGTGTGCCGGGCAAGCACGCTCAAAGTGAAGATGAGAGAAACACTTTTAACAACAACATCATTGATTCAGCACCAACGCAATACAATTGGACGAATTAGAGCCATTTGTATCCGGGATAAAAGCCCCCCCGGTTATAGTCAAAAATTGAAACAAAAGTGAGGTATTCAAAGCAAAACGGCCAATTTAATTGAGCCTAAAACACAGGCACAACCTGCGCGTCATAACCGGAAAAGAAATCCTCAAATGAGACCAAACCAGTGCGTATTTGACTCGCGTATTAGTTGAGTAATCACGAAATACTATAATATCCTCTTTGTCGTTTTTGCCACACCGAATACAAATGCTGAAAATGCCGCTTTCATTCCCTTATTGAGTAATAACTTAAGATCGGTAATATTTTCGCAGGTGGTCTTCCATACTACTCGTGTAGGGCAAAAATTCGCCATGCGACTGCAATTCGTACATAACGCGCGACCTCAGAATATATATGTACAGCTCGTACCCAAATCGTCAAAGATAAAGCTATTCGGGACATACGAGCGGTCAAGTCGTCATGTCCCAGCATACTAGCAGCCTTATATTGCCCACAATTGATAAGAGCAATGAGCGCCTGCTTCGGCTTGTCACAGGGTGATCTTGGATCGGAATACCCCCATCGTACTGCTGTAATTGCTTGTTGCTGTTGCTTGTCTGAAAAGATCTTCTCAGTTTGGTAACAGTTTTTCTTTCCATGCCATTTGTTATCGTTGCACTACTCTCGCCTTCCCTCCCAGTTCTGTTACTGCGCGTGAGCGCTATGAAAGGGAAATACGACGCGTGGCAACTGTGCTGATCAGTGTCACGCGGGGGGTCTATCCGTGAGCAGGGTAAGCTTTGTGAGATCCTTCAGCTTCATTGAACAGGGGTATGAAGGATGTCCCCGGTGCTGGAAAGCATTCGGTTTCTGGTAGAAAGTCCAATGACGCGGATGGAGGGACCGCCCAGTGTCTCATTGACGATACCCTTGGTGCAAAGAAACAGATAAAGCGAAGTGACCTATCAGCCCCTCTACCAGCTCCTTGCCCCTTTGGCAATGCCGTGTCTACCATGCCCGTTGTCACGCTTGTTGCGTCGTTGATCATCTGCACGGACCGTTTACGACTACGACGTGACCTTGATTCCCGTAAATCCTTGCCTCTGCTTGAAAAGGCGCTGCTCGAACTCAAATCACCAGGTGAGAGAGTCACAGATAGACGTGAGGGATCTGGCACCCTTCAGGATCTGTGGAGTGGAACCCTTTTGTTACATGGCGAACCCAGGGAGATTGATTCCAGGTTGCAGTGCAATGCGCGGAGATCGAGTTGCTTCCTTCGCTGGAAATCAGATCACTCGATGTTGAAACTTAAAAAAATGTACGACTATCCGGAAATGTAACAAATACTTCAATCACTAATATAAATAACAAGGGTCCTTATATTGCCTGCCAGGGGGGTTCCCTCGATCTCGTATCGTATGTCTGCGCTATTAATGATACGATGTATTATGTCGTGTGACATGTATACTGGAGGTAAGAACCTTGTGCCATGTACTTGCTGCGCGTGTTTCTTACCTTGTATGTATTCCTCGCCACTCCACATCATACCACATGTACGCGATGGATGTATGCGTGCCTTTGCTGTTTTTTGGGTATGCTGCTAAGGGTGCTCTGCCACTTGCAAACTTTTGATTTTGAACAGATGTTTGGTCATCGCATACAGGTATATTCGCTGCTCGTACCCCGTCTGCCTGTTACTCGCGCACGTTCGCCTGGTGCCCATTGTTCATCCTGAACCCGTGCATGCTGGTTCATGTACAATAAATGCCTGCATGCTGAACGACAAAACGTTATTCGAAAACCACTGCCAACGAAAGGTGTTGATACAAGCCGGAGGTGATGTGCATGATAATATCGCCCGCGTGCGCTCGTTCACTGTGAGAGGGGGTTGATAAGGCTGTCACTGTAGAATATGCCCCTTCGTAAGGTACGACGATGATCATTTCTGCCACTTCTGTATGTTAGGCTGAGCACACCCGAAGGCTCGACGTCATTTAGGGTTAGACGGGGACAATAAATCTTCGAGGGAGGAACATTATAAATCATCGGCGCACCCCCACAGCCGTAACGATGAGCGAGCCCAACCTAAAATGCATGCACTATCGATCCTCCACCTTCCCGGCTGAACCGCGTTTTGTGTTGTACACCAATCGAGCGTTGCTAACGAGTACAACGCTAGCGGCGTCGAACACCAAGACCAGACCGAGAAAGGAGGAGAATAGGAAAAAAGGGATGACCGGAACGGAGCCCGCCAGCTCAACCAGCATGCTCGACGGCGCTGCTGTACGTGCCAATCAAACGCAAGCCCCTGTGGGGCACGCGTCATACGTGGTGAGGAAATGCATGTATGACAATGCTTATATGTATGCCTCATCACTCATCGCCTGAACGCTCCATGACCGATAACTATAGACATACTAGTAAGAAGCATATATTCTACCAGCATAGGTAGTGGAATTTCTACCACGAGAGGGCCTGGGAAACTATACGATTAATAGTATACATAAATTACAGGTGGAGTGTACTTTTAGTTTTGTAATATAACTTGTATGCTCAAGTGACCAAATAGAGAGCCAATTCCAATTTTAACGATTATGATCGGCATACATATACCAAGGTCAAGTTTTGCGACGAGATTTTATCAGACATGCGATCGAAACACTGAGAAAATTCCTGCATTGAAATTTCAATCAATAATTATTAAATGGTGGTATATCGAAAACAACAAGTCATGCACGACAAAAAGATGAAAACATCACCTATCCCTTTTATAGACGAAAAAGTTCCGTAACCAGGTACTTCACCCCGAGAATAAGGGACCCGAGTATTGGCATCTAGACGAAACGCGCCGTACCCAGGCAGCTCACACAGGGGTACGGTGCTTAATACTAGCAATTGCTTATCTGAGGGCGCAGAAGAAAAGTTTCCCGCAGACCTACCGACCCCGCCCGCCCCCCCCCGAGGCCCATTTTTTTTTTTTCGCTTTGTTTGCTTGCTTGGTGGTTCGTTGCTTGGCTGTGCCCCTGTAGGTGGTTTACTGCACACTCTTGCGTTAACAAAGAAGCTTGGCAAGCAAGCCAACATTGCAAGAGCAAGCCATGTCAAACTGTACTTTAGGTTGTTAGGGTATGTAAATCCTTTCGTCAATGCAAGGTGGTCAATGTAGTCAGAAATAATCAATGGTGGGCAAACGCCGCGCTTGGGCACGAAACCCTGTAATCCTTCGTGCCCTTGATGTCCAAACACGGCGCGCATGTGCCTCCTGGTTGTTCCAACGTGCCCGCACAGCGTGGGCTCAAGATGCCTCGGGACGCAGTTGGCACCGCGTGGAGAAACACGCGATTCGGGTTTATCCGAAGCGCCCACGTCACCCCCTGGTTGGCAATACCATGGAGAGTTGATGGGTAGTGTTGGTGAACACGCTCCCGGACAGCCGGACATAATCCCGCGCAGTAGATGGGAGCATGGACAAGCGTCCTTTCGTCGGGGCCACTCCCGTCTGCGGCGTCGGAGAAAACACCATCCACATCAATGCCCGCGCCATTACAATCCTCAAGCTCGTCCACAACTCCCGTCGCAACCATGTCAGCGAAACTGCCCGCGCCAGCACCACCCTCACCCTTGCTCACAGCTCCCGTCACAACCACGTCGGCGTCAATGCCCGCGCCCGCACCACCCTCACCTCTGCTCACAACTCCCGTCGCCACCACGTCAGGGTCACCGTTTGCGCCCCCGCCGCTATTACTGTCCATCAACACCGACGACTCCTTCGCGCCGTCCGTGGCGTTCTTCGGTTTGAAAAAACCCAGCAATGTGCGCCCGCTCCCCACCGCCGCCACGGCACCAGCACCCCTGTCGACACACGTTGGTGGACATGCAACTGCGACATAAGCAATAGCAATGGATCAGCCGTGGAAAGACAATACGAATTTGCTCCTGATTTTCACATACACACATCAACAAGGCCTGCAGCCTCATATACTGCGCGACTAAAATACTCCCAGCGTGGCAGTTCCCAGACTGCTAAACACGCGCGAACGACCTGCCGTAAAAATGCTGAAGCAGTGTATTTACAACCAGGTATAATTCAAAAACACCATATCATAAATGAAACATAGATCTAACTTACCACGCAGCTTGCAAAGTTGAATTTCAACCATTTTTTCGGTCGTACTCACAGCTGACGATTTTCGATTTTTCATCGAAACTGATTGTGCTAGCGAATGCAACAACTGCTGTCCTCACAAGTCCTCACTTGTGTTGAAGCGACTGTTCGTGAGTCTCCACAGGGGTCCGGCGCAATTGCTCTGTATTACGTCCAAAATCGCGCTTGCACTTCTTCCACACCCAGTTCCTGCTGCTGGTCTTCGCGGCGATTTCTCCGATAGGCAAAAGTGCTCTGCTCGCATGCGAAAGGCGTGCACGGCCCAACAGGGACCCAGGGTAACTTAGTTGGCCCGCATTTCGCGCGCGTTTTTTTTGTCGATTTTGGTCATGCAGCTACGGCTTCTGGTATTATTGCTGCTCTGCTGCTGCTGTCAACGCTAGGCTTCTGGTACTGCTGATGTTGTCAGATTTCTTAGAGCAGGCAGCACGACACACACTGCTCGATGGTGAGCACTTTTACAATATTGATATACCAGAGTTTTGTCTTTCCAGTGCTTGCCGCTGCTGCTGCTGCTGCTGCTGCGTGGTACACGATACGATCCAAAATCAAAGTACAGCCCTCACGCCTCTCCACTCACTCTTTGTGCTGTGCCGAACACTCATGCTCAATGGCCTGGCCCTCGTCCATTCCTGAACCGTCACCGAAGTTGGCCCCGCGGCAGCAGATGAAGTCCTCGCCATCGGCTGGCATTCCGTGGACGCTTCGTATCCAAGCTGTCTTGTCGAAGGAGGGCTGTAGCAGGGGTCCCTTAATCGTGGAGGCTGTGCTCCTTGTGACCACTCTCTCTTTCTATCTCCTTTTTTCTCCGTTGCTCTGCGCTGTGCGTAGCTGGTATGCAGGCTGCTGCTGGGCGACCAGGAGGCTGCGTGTCTGCTATGTACCCCCCCTGCCCCTCTATTATATTAGATTTAGAATGGAATTGTTTGCATCGGAAATTCTGTGGCGTACTGGGTGGGAAATAGGGTCTTCGTACCCCCCCTCCTCTGGAAGGGCGAAAAAAAAGTGTTAGTAAGTAGGTGTCGATTTTGTCGTTTTTGTGCGCCCTTGGCCTATCCGGGTATAGAGGAATGAACACCTTAACTAGGCACCTCACCCGGAGAGACGGTCCAACATACTTGTCGGATTGAAGTTAGCTGAATGAATACTAATTTAAAATAACGTCGGAATGTACAAGTGCACCTGAGTAAGGCAGAGGTGTGTGCTTACACGAGAACGGAGCTATCCAAACATACGGCTACTCACATATAGCACATTGCGAGAGAATGCATGCATCAAATCTGCACATCATTACTATTGTTGTTTTTTCCTTCCTTCTTGTTTTTCCCCAAACAGGCTGAGAATATTCAGACGTTGGCATTATACTACAGCGCAAAGATATAGGGGAGGACCGGTATTCTTGTATGGACTACGTTATATGTGCTTGTGGCTCACTGTTCTGGGAAGGGGGTGGTACCCACGTGTACACTATATCAATTGTGCGGGTTATTCGCCACTGCGGGGAAAAAAATGGGTCATACGTGTGGACTATGTTTTTTGTACCGGTCGCTACCGGCTCTGGGCAAATACATGTATGGGCTATATTATTTGTGCTTGTAGCTTACCATTCTGGGAAGGGGGTGCTACCCATGTGTATACTATATCCATTATGCGCGTCATTTACCGCCGTGAAAAAAAGTAGGTCATACGTGTGGACCACGTTAGTTGTACCTGTTGCTATCGGTTCTGGGTAAAACTGGTACATAAAAATACGAAAAATACACTTCAGCTGTAAGATCCAATTTTTCCGCAACTTATTTTCAAAAACTCACCTATAAAGCCGACTATTAATAGAGTTCATGATCCGGTGGTACGTGACAAGTATTGGTGGTTGGTCACTGAAGGAGTTTGGAGATGTATCGAAGGGGAAGGTCGAGCACCCTGGCATGATAGACTGCTGAGTGATGACTGGGTACGTGTTTGTACGTTACATGATTTTGAAGAATGATCGATAGAATTGCAGAAGTTATACAGGGTTTATGGGAATGGCCACGTCGCCTGTCCCTCAAATTATTTAGTGTTACAACGTGTCCTATAGAGAAATGAACAACAGTCCTTTATGGGAATATATAGATACTAGAGTGTGTGGGGGGGGTATTTGCGTGGATAAGTGGAAACGTAGTCACGTAGGCATAGCTGTAGACATAGAGTATGAGAGTGTAATGCTTGTCGCACCTGAGTAAATAATTTGTGTGGCTATGTTCAGATATGCTTTACGTATGTGTAATGTGATGCCATGGACTCGCGGATTCGAGTTTACCGGAAAAGGTGTGTAGATTACGTATGCTACGTTTGGGTGTGTGTGGGTTGGAAAGCGGTTGTATATGAGTATAGAAGAGTATATGGACTGTGTGTGTCGATTACTAGGTGTTTGTGGGTTGAAAATATTGTGTTTGTAAGCATGGAAGTGTTCAAGCAGCGTACTTACGTTACAAAGTCTTTATTAAATACGTGACCAAAGATGTTACGATACATCTGAGAATTACAAGAATGTTAATTACTAGTAGTTTTCGCTAATAATATTGATATGTATGGGTTATTTTGTCCCCTCGACAACGTCGATTGAGGAATGAAAATTGGAACTAAGACTCTCAGTTATACCAACCCTAAACATGCGTTCATGACATACACATCAAACACGCTATCTAGGATCGAAGTATTTAAAAAAGTCAATCATGCCAAACAATGATATGTCAAAAGAAACAACGAACGTTACTGAGTCAATATCACGCCGAAATGCAAGACCTAGTCTTCGGCTTTATCCCCAATCATTTAATACATATCTGTCGCGTTAAACCTCCCACAGCTCCCCACATGTCACCAGCATACATGTCGGGATCCGGCGATCGCACTGATGAAAAACCCACTACTTCGTCCACATCAATGTATTCAATAATCAGACTAATTATATATGTAAAGGTTTCTTGTAAACTTTCATTTTGAGGCTTCAACCCTAGTCTCGCTAGGTATTAGCATTCAGTTCACACTGTTTAGCACAATAATGAAAAAACACACATAGGCAAACTACGAACAGTAACGGTATTATATGTGCATTATGATACCGCTACCACCCATAGTTGTCAAGGTTGGTTATTGCATGTTTATCTTCAGGGATAAATATGCATTTAAGCATACTTCACAAAATCCGCGAGTGGGAACGTTGAAATCCCTAAACGTCTCTCGCGAATTCGTTCTTAGCTCGCGGAAGGAGTTTTCTTGGCGTACACAAATACGATTTGCAGATATACACAATACCCCCCCCCCAACCACTGTAAACCATTATGTATTCAAAACTACTTCTCTGAAACAATACGACAACAAAATCTAGACCATCAACCAAAACATACACGCGTAGCAACAACGACACGGAAACAAAATAATATGTATTCGAAAACACCACTCTAAAGCACCATGACAACAAAATCTAAGACATCAACCAAAACATACACGTGTAGCAACAACCACGCGGACACAATATTCTCTAATCATAAAGATATCTGCACACTAAAGCCACATATACGTTCACATACGAAACCCAGTCAAACGATGGAACCCGTATACCCTGGGTTCCAAATTGGAGTCCCTAGGAGTCATAAACATCACGTAGTCTGCATATAACCCTTACACAAACCTAAAATGAGTCAAACCTGCTCGTTGCTTAAGAAGAGGTATATGGAGAACGCAAAAACAAACAGAACGAGGGACGGCGTAATCACAGAAGCGCAAATCATTATAGCATTCGCCCACCACATCACCTCGTTTGCCATTGGTTTTGGGCATCAGGGAACTGGATATAACGCATGCCCGTAGTTTCTTAGGTTGAGTGAGGAGCGGTAGTAAAAATCGAGTGATCGTCTTGATAACCTGTTCCTGACTGTCGGTATACTGAACAATCTCCGGGTCGCGTCTCCTCTGCATCAGCTGTGTGAGAAATATTATTTGTCGTTTTCAAGCAAGCGGTTGGTTTGAAATATACTACCTGGCTTAATGTAAGGGAAAGGAACGCCATTCAGCGATCATCTACTACACGCTAGGGCATGATTCATGAGCGCCACTAACAAGAGCACCAGATATGGACACGACATCTACAGGACCAAAACATCTTCGACGACAGTAAGGACAAAACAGGGCGTGTAATGGTACACGAGATGATATAAAATGTGAAAAAGAAGTACAGAATACGGAGTATATGTTAACACTGCGGTAGACCACACTACCAACCTATTACGCAGGGTATTCCGTGCCTACCTGCCGTCTGCATGATCGCCTGACAACCTCTACGAAACCCAGTAGCATATGTCTAACGAAGTAACGTCACCTTCGTGTTCATCAGTGGTGACATTGTATGCCCACAACAACTCGCTTAATGTATTTGTAAGATGGATATCTGTCCTAATATTGGCGACCACAGAGCCCCACATAGGTACGGTGAAATCATGGGCGTATAATCGTACGTTAGAGCCAATAATAATGTGAAAAGGAAGTACAGGCAGACATGTTAAAATTGCGCTAGACCAGACCACCAACCAAATACCCCGAATATTATGGATATTGTATGTGGTAGGTATACCCCAGCACGGTGGCAGAGAGGCTGTGTCCCCGACGCTAGTCGGGTTGGTGACACTGTGCAGTGGATAGCCTGGAAGACTCGAGTGCTTACGTGTTGAGGAGAAGATGTAAAGATGCTGTAAACACTGGCGCTTAGGTGGCCAACACACACAGATAAACCGCAGACAATGCAGGAGTCCAGACGTTGGCTGGTACTGGAGATGACCAGGATGGCTACGATGCTAGACAATCCGGAAAGATCCGCACAATAGAGTGGGCTACCTGGATATCAAGGCGACACGAGAGAGTGAGCTACTTGTCAAGGCAACAGAATATCCTACAGAAGTGATTCCTTCGCATGTTCATACGCACGTTACATACCAACCGACACATAACAGATCTACGACGATCTACGACGTACAAGTGCAGTGCTACTGAACATTGACTCATACTGGCTATGTGCTAACATTTCCATAACACTCCTCCTCAATGAAAAATGCTCTGGATTGTACCAAACCTAATGATGATGAATTTGAGCAAACAAATGCGTGTCATGCGTTTTTCAACCAAGTGATGATATTCATCGTTTCCTACACAACCAACTACAGTCTTCAATCCTACGAAGGAAATCAAAAGTGTAAGCTAATTTCAAACAGAGAGTCAAACAAACGAATTACTCATTTTTCTTTAAATTCGACGGTGGTTAACATGTTGACGTCGAACTTGTTGATGAGGTCCATGAGGTGCTTGAACCTGTGCTTGTTGAAGTGCTTTGTACCGATGTTGGCGACGTTGTTCTCCGTCTGGACGTATTGGATGGAGATCCTCCCCTCCGTTACCAGTTCTCGGATAAAGAAGAAGCGCAATGCGATGTGCTTGGTCCTCAAGCTGAAGGACCGGTTCCCCAATGCATGTAGGGTAGCCGTGTTGTCGCAGTACACAGGCATTTGTTCAAACTCCGTCCCGAATCCAAGCTCCGTCAGCATACTTAATCAAAACACTGCTTTCTTCATCGCTAGGGTGGACGCGACCAGCTCCGCTTGCATGGTGGATATCGCAGTCAGACCTTGCAGCCCCGACCTGAAGCTCATCGGAGCGATTGCCAGCATCGTCACGTAGCTTGAGGTCGAATTCGCGTTGTTGTTTACCCAGTTCGAATCCGAGAAGGTCGCGAGCTTAAAACCACTTTTCTTGTAGGTGATGCTGAAGTTGGTCGTTCCTGCTAGATAGCGAAGAGTATGCTTTGCCGCCACCATGTGCACCTTGCTGGGTTTCGCCATCGGGCGAGCCAGTTGGCCTATCGCGTACATGATGCCATACCTCAGCACTTTCGCAATGTACATGAGCGATCCATCGATCCCTTGGTACTTGCGCGTTTCCTCCTCGATGAGAAGTGTGTCCTCGGGCTGGTTGTTCGAGATTTCGGAGCCGTATCCAGGTGTACTAGTCGGCTTGCAGTCCGACATCCCGAACCGTTCAAGGACCAATTTGCAGTACGCCTCTTGGGAAATAGTCAAGGTACCTCCTCGCGATCCCTCATGATTTCCATTCCGAGTACGAGAGGTGCTTCCCCCATGTTGGTCATTTTGAAGCGCTTTTGCAACTTCCCTTTCACCATCGAAATAGCGTTAGAGTCGTCGCCGGCCAGGATAAGGTAATCGACGTAGAGAGTCAGGTAGATCTTGGCCCCGTTGTGATCGTACAAATACACGCACGGGTCTGACTTGAGTGCGACGAAGCCAATCTCGATCAGCACGGGATCGATGGTGTTGAACTAGTTGCCTGGGCTTTGAGCAAGGCCGTAGAGGCTCTTGTCCAGCTGCATTACCATGTCATCTTCATCCTTGTCCTTGACCTCGAAACCGGGTAGTTGTTCAACGAACACTTGTTCTTGGATGTCCGCGTACAGGAAAGCCGTAGAAACATCCATCTGGTAGAAGATGAAGTTGAACTCCACGGTGATGCACGCCACCATTCGCACGCTCTGGATCCTGCACACCGGAGCGTAGGTTTTGCCGCAGTCGAGTCCGGGAACTTGGTTCCAGCCCTGGGCCACGACACGTCCCTTGAAGGAGCCGTCGGCCTTGCGTTTGAACACCCACTTGGACTTGATGCGCTTCCTTCCCGGATGGACGGCTGAGCGCGGGACGGGTTTGTAGACCTTGCGGTAGTTGAGGCTTTTCATATCGCGTTCGGCAGCTGCGTTCCACTTCGCTGCGTCCGGTGAGGCCCGTGCTCCCTGGATGGTGCGAGGAACGTCTGGTTGCACTGCCCCTAAGGCGTATTCGTATTCCGTGAATCCCAATGTGGCATCCTTGTGCGCCTCGTCAGGAAACTCCCCCATCGTGAAAGACGCGTACGAAAGCCGACGAAGCTCGCTGAGGATCGTATGGTTGGGCACGCGCGATATCGCCCGGGTAATCCTAGAGTCAGGAGGGGCTGACATTGAGCCGCGACCACCACGAGAACCGCGCCCACTCACCGAACCACGTCCACCACGCGTCGCGATCCCTCCCCGCGCAGATGCACCACGCGAAGAGCCACCGCGGGTGTCACGTCCACTACGAGATGAGCCACGCCCACACGCGGAACGACCCCGCGATGCAGCACCAACTGGAGCAGAACCAGTACCCGACGTACCAGGCGGCGACGCAGGACCAGATGATAAAACCGGCCGGAGCAGGACCGAAAGGTGATGTGGCAGGTGAAGGTGCACCGTTACCCGACTCAGGAGGGTTGACTCCTCCAGGCGAGGCAAGGCTGTCGTCCGCAGGCGCATCCTCGGCGGCAGGAAAAGGGTCAGCGGAGCTGAGCCCAAGGTCACAGTTGTTGACGGTGGAGATATCCTCGAGAAGCTCGAGAACAGACGGGTCCCCGACGGCATGATTGGGAGAAAGCGTATCGACCGAGTAGCTGGTGGTGTAGTTGCGCGCATCTCGGATCATGTCGTTCTGGTAGGCGTAAGTGAACTCCCCGTCGTCAAAACCACGCTCGTCCAACGAAGGCGGCGAGGGAGTCGTTTCAATGAAGATAACGTTGCGACTCTCCCGCACCCGTCTCGTCTGAGCGTGGTAGAGACGGTAAGATTTGCTGTCCAAGCTGCAGCCCACCAACCGTCCTTCCCACGCACGGCTTTCCAACTTTTTGGTGTGCGTTCTCCATGCACAAACGCCCGTGCCCCGACCACCCGAAGGTGTGCAAGATGCGCGTCCTTGCCATAGAGCGCCTTGCACGGCGTCCAGTTGTGCAAGGCTGCAAGAGGAGTCCGGTTGCTCAGGTAGACCGCCGTGTGCATCAGTTCTTCCCAAAGAAGGCTTGGCAGCGTAGAATCAGCGAGCATGAAGCGCACGATGTTCATGATCGTCCTGCCTGCACGCTCATTCGCTCCGATCTGCTCGGGGGTGTTCGGCGATGCAAATTGTAGCTGGATGCCGATGTCCAGGCAGAACTGTCGGTAGGCCGCGCTCGTAAACTCGGTTCCCTTATCCGCGCGAAACACGTGGATGCGCTCGCTGCTGGAGATGACGGTTCCCTTGTTGAACAACTCGAGGGCGTCAGTCGAGCAAGTATTATCCTTCATGAGGACGACCTCCTTCCACTTGGTGTGTTGGTCGACAAACTTGGCGGCGTATTGAAGCCGCGCAACGCGGTAGGCGTGAAGGGACCAAGGATATCGACAAATACGATCTGAAAGGCACGTGAAACGCCGTAAACGGCGTGCTTTGGGTGCGGCTGTTGAGAATTCTTACCAAGAGGGCACGCACTGCAGTTCTGCACATCGCCGGTGTAATCGATGCCGTTGTCCGCCTCATTCCTCAACACATCCAAGCTCTTGCTGTTGATGCGCCCCATGCGCCGGTGCCAGAGACTAGCAGTCTCCACCCGCAAGGCAAGTTCGTCAGGAGCTTCCCCGAGGGTTTCCGACCGCAATCCCCAGCGCCGAGCTTCACGGTGATGGAGCAAGTGATCTTGCCGGTTTCATCCACTCCTCGGATTTTCATCGGGACGACTACGTCCCCCGACTCCAGCCTGGGGTTGTCCGGATAGAAGAAGGAGGCTACTCCATTCGACAGCGCAGCGGCGACGGAGAAGAGTTTGGTCCCCGGCCCCGTTACTAAGACGACACGGAAGGAAACTTGCCTGTCGTGGCCGCTGTCGTCGGCGACCGTGCCGAAAAGAACCCCCGTCGTAACGCCGTGAAGAACGTGCTTCCCAGCGGCAATGATCGGGAGCGGGATCCGACGGTCTTCAACGTCAGGCATGTGAGCCCGCACGCCAGGCGTAAGCGCAGGATGTAGGTAATTGTCCGTATTGTCCGTCGCTCCGCTATCCACCAACATCAGGATGGACAATCCGTCGGAGCGAAACGGAGCGAGCGACGACTCCGCCGCAGAAGAAGCCATGAAAGCACCGAAGTACTCGGAAGGCGAGTGGTGGTTCCGAGCAGACGACGCGGATGAGGCAGACGCGGAAGCCGCCGGCGAGGCGGCGGGAGCTGCAGAGGCGCCGAGAGCGTTGAAGAGGAACCCGAACGTGGTTGGTTCCGAAGGCTCCTGAGACGCCTGAGGCGCCGCCGCCTGAAACAACTGCGCCAAGTGGGAGAAATTGGCCAGACCGGCTGCCTGAAGCAGTGCCAGGTTCGCAGCCAACCCTCGAAGCTCCTCTTGCTTCTTCTTGTCTCGGTTTTCCTGCTGAGCCTTGCACTCAGCATCGCTGTGCGTTTTCGTGCGGTGAAAGGAGCACCGCTTGGACTGCCCACTCCGCCCACTTCCGCGCTGTTTGCCTGGCTCCTTCTCTTTCATCGGTCGGGACGGCTGCGCAGACTTCGGACTGTCTCGATGGAAATGTCCAAACTCCTTGCGGCGGTGGCACTGGTCGCTCCTGCCCGAGACCGCGGGCCCCGCCGCCTTGCGCGACTGCTGGTCCACAAAGAAGCGGTTGGCCGTGTCCTGAAGACAGTCGACCGATGTAAATTCGTTTCGGTAGTGCATCTCCCGGATAAAGTGGAATTCCGGGGCAGACGTCAGGCCCGAGAGCATGATGTCCAGGTAGACTTCGTCTGATACTTTCTCCCCCAGAGTCTCGAGGCGGAGCTTGAGCTCGCATCCCTTGGACGAGTAGTCAACAGGATCACCACCCGCAACGTGCGTGAGGGCGAAGAGCTCCTTGTGGCACGCACGCCGAGCTTTCTGGGTGTGGGCGTCAAACCGTGGGTTCAGAGCCGCCCAAGTCAACTGTCCGTTACATTCGGCGCTAGTGCCCTCCTTTCGGTGAGCCTGAACGGTGATCCGCGCCGACCGGTAGTAGCGAAGAACAGGAGGGAGTAGAGGCGGCTGTCGTCCTTGTCCCAAACGATAACGTCGGCCAGAGTAGCAGCCAGAGGGTCTCGCCGGGCCGATCTGCGTTTGACCGTGAGAAGCTCCGGCGCATGGATGTTGATGACGTTCTCGAAGCTCTCTTTCTACACGCGAAAGATAGACCCAGAGCATTGTCCAATGGAATCTAGTAAACGGTGGAGCGCAGAACTAGAGCTTAATGAGTTCGCCATAGCTTAGAGACGGGGACACGCGATGGGTGTGATTGAAAAGCGCTGCACTCGCAAGACGCCCCGATCACCTGAGACGGGCCGGCGCGCCTGAAATGTGTGAAGCAGCTCTACACAGAGGTAAGGTGAAAGGTAGGTCGCAGAACCGTAGTTGGCAACCCGGGTCCGCCGGAAGCTCGCAAGCCCCCCGCTCGGACGACTGTGCTCACGTGAGCACAGCTGTGACCAACCGCAGTTGACGAGGCTGCGGTAATGTGGCGAGTAGTCAGCTCCGGCCACTTAACTGTTCCTGCAGGTACGCAGCGTGGTGCACTGCGTAGTGTTGCGCGTCTTTCAGCGCAAACTTTACGTGAGCTAGCACGTGTGAGTAGCTGTAGCAGCGACCGGCTACCAGCTAGCAGTCGTATCCTCAACCTACACACGCGACCAAGCCGGCCACAAGGTATGTGGAAGGTGTCTTGGACAGACTACGCCTCGCGAAGATTCTAAGCGCAGGCAATTTGGTATTCGGAAGTCGGTTGCAAACACGCGGGACCGAGTATAAGAAATACCGGCACTCCCCGCGCAGAACCAACAACCTGCACAACTCTATTCACCGACCGGGGTCAGCGCCTAGGAATGGCGCCCCATTGCTTTGCACAGACAGTTGCGTACCGAATGAGCAGCCGAGAGCCCAGGTGATCAGTCCAGGCCCAATAAGCAAGGGGTTGACTTAGTGTGGCCTCCAGCACAAAGCTGACTTCAGCAGTAGCTCCCCGCGAAAAATTTTCCAAAAATATCCAAATCCTGCAGAATAAAAAAATATCCAAATCCTGAAGGAATCAAAAAGTTGTGAATCCTGGAGGACGGGTGTGCTCGATCCACAGCACTCGGCGATAGCAGTAGACGCGCAGTCGCCGCAGGCCCCCACTCACACACATGAGGCTATAATAACCTATTATGGATATTGTGGTATACCCCAGCACGGTGGCAGAGAGGCTGTGTCCCCGACGCTAGTGGGGTTGGTGACACTGTGCAGTGGATAGCCTGGAAGACTCGAGTGGTTCCGTGTTGAGGAGAAGATGTAAAGATGCTGTAAACACTGGCGCTTATGTGGCCAACACACGCAGATAAACCGCAGACAATGCAGGAGTCCAGAAACTGGCTGGATACTGGAGATGACCAGGATGGCTACGATGCTAGACAATCCGGAAGGATCCACACGAGAGAGTGGGCTACCTGGATATCAAGGCCACACGAGAGAGTGAGCTACTTGTCAAGGCAACAGAAAATCCTACAGAAGTAATTCCTCCGCATATTCATGCGCACGTTACATACCAACCGACACATAACAGATCTACGACGATCTACGACGTACAAGTGCAGTGCTACTGAACATTGACTCATACTGGCTATGTGCTAACATTTCCATAACACAGGGTATTACGTGCTTACCGTTTGCATGATCGTCTCCCAGCCTACGCCTAACGAAGAATAGCCAACGAAGTAACGTTATTGAGCGCGGGTACACCAAGCGTTCCTTTCACAACACTGACGATTCGCACGTCTCCCTCTCGTGCTCAATGGTGGGGACATTGCATGACCACATCACCCCGCCTGTTGTATTCTGCAATATGTATATCTTTATTCCTTTAGCGATATCAGAACAAAAGGTAACTACATGGTTGTCCCTATCGATTGAAATATTCTATGTTGCGATCGATGTACAATAACAAACTATGAAGCTTTAACACGTTGTCTACCATACCAAAATATTGTGTTGCATATCATAGCTAACATCAAACAGTCTAGAATTATTAACAATACCAGGCGGGTGATATAAAGGGATGTCTTCTTGCTACAACCGTCAGATTTGTCCCCTTTAGAGATTACTAGTTTCCGCGCACATATTAAAGTGTCACCCCCTCCCCCCCCGCGCCCGATCCCTCTTGTGTAAACGCCCTGCCTAAAATTAAAATCTGCCACAGTAGTAAACACTACCACCCAGCTGATATTACCTCATTATCTTTTTAGCCATTCATGCCCTAGCTCCAATTCATTTCCGCCCCCCCCGCCCCCACTTTTTATTTATTCCGAGCCCTTTTGTTCAAACGCCCCACCTACAATCAAAATCCGCCACAGTAACAAACACTTCTACACAATTGATATTGAGTCATCATCTTTATAGCCATCCATGACGTAGCTTTCACTCACCCCCCCCCCCTCCAACACCCCCTTCTTCCCCACCACCTGCACGATCGCCTAGACCTAGCACCACGCGTAACGCAAAAGCCTTCATATATGCGTAATACACGCGATCGGAGTATCACACACAAACTTGCAAATACGAGTTTCCAATCTTCAATCTCACAGCGGGAGTGTGTTTTTATATTTTATGTGACCCAAACCTCTTGAAAACCCCTAGGGTTACCCCCCTCCTCCTTTTTTTCCCGCTCCTTCCTGCTTAAACGCCCCTCCCAACTTCGAAATCTGTCGCAGTAATGAACACTTCCACGCACTTAATATGACCTCATTATCTTTCTGGAGCCGCCCATGCCGCTGCTGCAATTCACCCCCTCCGCCCCGCCCCCCCAACGTCTCCTACTTCCCCACCACCCGCACCATCGCGTAGGCCTAACACCACGCGTATAGCAAACCCCTACAAATATTCAACCTAAAGCCCTTTCGCCCCCCCCCCCGCCCTTCCCCCCCCAACCCCACCCCTACTCCATCGAACACTCTGCCCTTTCCTCACTGTTGTGCGACTTACAGGACATACATGACAAACAGGTGAATTCTTTCCAAAAATGTCAGATTTATCCCCTAAAAGATATATATTTTCCACGCACAAATTGAGCTGCCCCGTCCGTCCCGACCCCCCCATCCCATCCCGCTTCGTCTTGATCAAAACCAGTCCCCCACGACCTTAAAAACTTCGCCCTCCCGTCACCGGTTGTTTGACTTACAGAATTCACTTGATAAACTGATGTATTTCCTTCCACACCGGCCAGATTTTATCCCCCTCGAAAACGGGTTTCCGCGCACAGAATGAATAACATCACCCTGTTGACCCTGATGACTACACTGTAAATGCAAGGGGAGTCGCTGACCTGTATCCTTAATGAGGACGCACAACCCGTAATACGCGCGATCAGAGTATCACATACAGCTTGCAAATATGAGTTTCAACAAAGTCTTTGATCTCACAGCTGGAGTGTGTTTATATTTTTTGATATTCTCCGGCGGATGGTGCGCTGCGCACGCAATTCTGACGGAATTTCACGCCAGAGCAGCATTTCATCAGCCAGCTATAACTTTGGTGCGAACGATCCATGTACGGGATTCTTGCCGTTGTTTTCGTGATACGCGCGCAAGAACAACGCAAGAATAGCTGGTATGAAAAACAAACGAAACACGGTCAAAACGGGGGAGAAATGTTTTTTTAGGACCTATTTTGTTCAGGAGAATGCAAAATCTATTGTACCATTGTTGGCGAGCGTGGTAGTTGCTGGGCAGATTATAAACAAACCAGACCTATCCGGGATTCACGCCGCCATTCTCGCGAGTCACACGAACTATTACTATTAGAAGTGGTGAACCCTTCAAGCGATAACGTGGAAAGGGTGCGCCGAAGCGGGGAGTGGGAGTGGGAGTGGGAGTGGCAGTGGGAGTAGGAGCGGGAGTGGGAGTGGGAGTGGCAGTGAGAGTGGGAGTGGGGGGAGAGTGGAGGGCCTGCTACGTAACCTCGGATGGATGTGATGTACGAAAAGGGAGAGAGCTGGAAAAAAAGCTGAAAGGAAGTGACGAAGATTTTGTAGACATGGGACGGAAAAATAATATGAGACTGAAAAATGCAAATACGGCGTCACTGACCAGCCTTCACCGCACTGTGTAAACAGACCAACCATATCTATCCGGGACTCACGTCGTCATTCTTGCGATGAACCCTACCAATGCTACACCTCGAATCGGTCTGTGTGGGTCTACTTACTAGGGGTATCCCAAAAAAGCCGCGCAGCGCTGCACCTTCATCCGTGCAGCGCAACGGCCAGATTGATCGAGGCTCGCATTTCGGCTGGTCAGTTTTTGCTTTTGAATCGCCACTAAAACACGTGGGGAGGATCCGAGACCGCTCCTGCCGACCTCGAACCTGCCAAGGGTTGCGGGTAGGGTTCGGACTCGGATTCGGCTTCGTATGGGCTGTGAGTTCGGGTTTGCTTGGGTCTGGGCCTGTGATCAAACTTGAAATTGACCCCGTTGCCCTGAACGAATGAATGCGAGTGAAGCACCGCGCTCGTCATAAGGGACTTCCGATTTCTACGAAGGGATATTCTACAGAGCCTGCGTTATAGACGAAACGGGGATCGGTTAAGGTCACGTGCTACGATAGTCTCTACATGGTATGGTATGCTATAGTGGTTCGGTTCGAAAATCCCTTCCGACTGACGGGACCTGTCAAGTAGTCAATACACACTATACATTATTTACTATATACGATACACTATACACTATCGTAACTTATGCATCCCATTTGTAATTGACGGGGCTCATCAATTAAATATTATACTGAGGAACGATGCCTAGTGCAGTACCGTGTTGAAACCCCATATAGTGTTCTTGAATACCTACTAAATACCTATTAATGAGAGACGATGCCCAACGATATCGAAACCGCATTTATTTGTGCCTTAAACGAACGATACCCAGTATTGTTGGAACACCATTTACTTGTACTTTAGACCTACCTGCGGAACGATACCCAACACGATGGTATCGAAATCCCACCTATTTGCGCTTGAAACGAACGATACCCAATACGGTATTGAAAGCCCATATCCTATTGCAATGCAACTGTGGTGCTGTGGTTACCTGGTATCACTCTAGACACCGCAATATGTATAGTTCATTAGGTAGCTATTGTATTGGTTTTAGGGCTCCACCAGGTGTACATTCATTGCGGAGTCAGTTGCGGCCGAAAGAGCTTCTTGAACAAGACTTACGTGAGGAAAAGGCTTCAGAAAACTAAGGTGCAGCCAATTAATATGATACATACAATAGTTAGTGATCCTTCGACAGTAACGGTTGATGCCCGTTATAGCGCCTGTGAAATCGCTCAGAACAGATAGAAACGACGAGAAGCGGCAGTATGCGGAGTAGTGGTCTTACTTCAGCTATATGGTGCGGGTATTTCCCTCTATATTGCACATACCGCCGATATAAAGGAACGGCATATTCCTGTCTTTTTTCCTCATCCCACCTAGCATCTTCGCGATTTTCTTTTTCCTTCTCCTCCCCTAGACATAACCCAGATCCGGAGTCAATTGCACAGGCTCCTCTCCCCCCTCCCCACTATGGTAGGGCCGCCGTTTTTTTTCGGAAAAGACTTCAGCACTTTTTTCCCTCGTCGACTCGCGTCGAGTTGCGCCTACCCACGCTATAAATCGCTCTCGACAGTTGGGTCTCTATAGGAAATATAAAGCTCCATGCATATGATCATCATGTACGGAGTGAAAAGCTGTAATCGTCTCTGGTTTTACCCCCGAGAAAAAGACCTTTGTTTTTTGAATGTATACCCCGGGGGGGGGGACCAGAAAGAGGGGGGGATCTTTCTTATTTTTTGCAACAATACCCCGAGGGGACATCTACCCGAAGGGAAAGCAAA
>JABAKD010000019.1:14971419-15233919 GCA_012845835.1 Undaria pinnatifida | reverse complement strand
AAACTCCGTGGCGTGAACTGGCGTGTACTGTGACATGAGTACTCAGGCGGGGCTCGCAGGTTTGCTTGCCTCCGTTTACGCAGTAAAACTCACTCGTAGAGGTCTTATGGCGTTATGATCGCACTGATATGGGAGGAAGCTGACATGGGTGGATGCGACCAGATGGACAGCTTGGAGAAGTATACAAACCACTTATTATCCTTCGAGCTACAACTAACGTGTAGCTGACGTTTTCGCACGCACGTCGTACATACAGCAGTACTACCGTATGCATATACCAGGTATGCAGCAGGATTTCCACCAGCAGACTGAGCACACCACCAATGAATAGCAGTCGTTTCCCGTGGCCTCTGCTGTGTCGAGCGACTGTTTCTGTTGCGTCGCTCTTCGAGTGCTGATGATGGCACTGCTTCTTCTATCTATTCATAAAATATGTAGTTTCACGAACAGAAAAGAGGCCTTCGGGCAAGTAGTCGGCATGGGGGTTGGTCGGGCGCGGTATTACACTACAACGTACGAACAACTGCCCCGTAGTGCGTGCTCACAACAACAGCCAGGGATATCGGGTGTTTTGACCTTCTCTATACCAGGTATACCCTAGAATGCCCAGCGCACAACGAACGTACCGGTACTGCTGTACATGGTGGTGGGCCCTTCCATAATAACAAGATCGTAGAGCAAGTCAACCCGGATCAGACATGTTTCCATGATTTGAGATCCAATAATACAAGGAATATGACACCGCCCCTCAGAAGCATTGTTTCATCAGGATAGTCCGTAGGCTGCGGGACCTACTTAGTATACTATAGCCAGGCCGCCAGGCGAAAGGCGTTGTCTGGGGGGCGTGGGTTGCATGCTACCCTGTCCTGTGCCCTACGAGTATTGCACCAGGATACACGGCCCTAGCTACGAGTTTAGGCACCAGGATACGACGTACCAGAGGCTGCTGGGATGCACTGTTTGATGTAGACATATTTAGTTCCACATATATCTGGTACCTTCCATTTACCAGGTATGTTGTTTTATTTCCTTGTTTTGGAAACAATCAGCAGTACCAACCTCGGTACTTGTATGTATCCGAAGAGACCACGCCTTACACTTCAGCCAAGTACCAAGCACGGCTGTACAGGATGTGGTGTCCAGATATTATTTTGCCTATTTTGTATGATCTGCTATATCCAGCCACACCCCATGCCTGATAAGAAGTACCAGGCTCCGTGCTACTGAGGGCGTTTCGCGCATGACACTGCTGGTATTTCGTGTATGATATGGAACAATACTCGGGGCTTCTGCGTGGTAACTTCTAATGTAGGTTGTGGCTTATGACTGACCACGCCCTGTTACTTTGCTGGTGGCTAGCTGCTGATGTACGCTTTGCTGATCGCGGTTGATATATCGCTCTTGTTTTGGAAACGATTTGCAGTACCAACCTCGGTACTTGTACAACCTCGATACTTGTACTTATCTGATTAGACCACGCCTTACCCTTCCTAAAGTACAAAGCACGGCTATACAGCAGTGTGACGTATTGCCGACGTCATTTTACTTTGCATGATCTGCTCGCTAGTAGCTGCTGACATACGCTTTGCTAATCGCGGATGATTTACCGCGCTGATCGACGCGGCTGTGTGGTCCAGGCGTACTCTCGGCTCTGCTGCCCATTGTTGATACACGGACGTGCTGGCTATGTTACATATGTCTGCGGGGCGGTGCCTGAGAAGGGTTTGCTGTGCTGATGGCTGTTGATGTACAGCTGCGCCAGAAAAGCTTTCCGTTCGCTGATCGCGGTTGATAGACCGTGCTGGTGATATACAGCTGCACCGGATATGCTGTTGCTTTGCTGATACACCACCCTGGTCGACACCGCTGCGCCAGACATGCTATAGCTTGGTCGGTGTAGATACCGCTGCGTCAGACATGATTTCGCTTTGATCGCGGTTGATAGAGTGTGCGTCAGACATGATTACGCTTTGATCGCGGTTGATAGAGTGCGCTGGTGATATGCAGCTGCGCCAGAGATGCTTTTGCTTTGCTGATCGCGGTTGATACACCGCCCAGGTCGACACGGCTGTGTCGTCCAGAAGTGCTTTCGCTTTATTTATTTTATTTAATGCTGTTGATATACAGCTATACCGCGCTGGTGATATACAGCTGCGCCAAAGATGATTTCGCTTTGCTGATTGTGGCTGATACACCGCCCAGGTCGACACGGCTGTGTCGACCAGAAGTGCTTTCGCTTCAGTTTTGATCGCTGTTGATATACAGCTCTCGCGGTTGATACACCGCCCAGGTCGACACGGCCGTGTCGTCCAGAAGCGCTTTCGTTTTATTTATTTGTATTTATTGCTGTTGATATACAGCTATACCGCGCTGGTGATATACAGCTGCGCCAGAAATTCTTTTGCTTTGCTGTTCGCGGTTGAGGCACCGCCCAGGGCGACATGGCTGTGTCGACCAGAAGTGCTTTCGCCTTCGTTCTTAATTGCCGTTGATATACAGCTTTCGCGGTTGATATACCGCCCTGGTCGACACGGCTGTTTGGTCCAGGAATGCTTTCGCATTTATTTCTGATGGCTGTTGATATACAGCTATACCGCGCTGGTGATATACAGCTGCGCCGAATATGCTCTTGCTTTGCTGATAGCGGTTGATATACCGCCCAGGTCGACACGGCTGTGTCGTTCAGAAGTGCTTTCGCCATTATTTTCGATTGATGTTGTGATATACAGCTCATATATGTTTTCGCTTTGCTGATCGTGGTTGATATACCGCGCTGGTGATATACACTTGCGCCAGATATGTTTTTGCTCTGCTGATCGCAGTTGATACCGCCCTGGTCGACATGGCTGTGTCGTCCAGAAGTGCTCTCGCTTTCGATTTTGATGGCTGTTGATACACAGATACACCGCGCTGGTGATATACAGCTGCGCCAGAGATGCTTTTGCTTTGCTGATCGCGGTTGATACACCGCCCAGGTCGACACGGTTGTGTCGACCAGAAGTGCTTTCGCTTCGGTTTTGATTGCGGTTGATACTACAGCTCTCGCCATTGATACACCGCCCTGGTCGACACGGCTGTGTCGTCCAGAGATGCTTTCGCTTTAGGTTTAGTTATTGCTGTTGATATACAGCTGTACTGCGCTGGTGATATACAGCTGCGCCAGAGATGATTTCGCTTTGCTGATCGTGGTTGACACACCGCCCAGGTCGACACGGTTGTGTCGACCAGAAGTGCTTTCGCTTCAGTTTTGATTGCTGTTCATATACAGCTCTCGCGGTTGATATACCGCCCTGGTCGACACGACTGTGTCGTCCAGCAGTGCTTTCGCTTTATTTATTTATTTATTTATTTTTATTTATTGCTCTTGACATACAGCTATACCGCGCTGTTGTATACAGCTGCGCCAGAGATGCTTTTTCATTGCTGTTGCGGTTGAGACACCGCCCAGGTCGACGCGGCTGTGTCGACCAAAAGTGCTTTCGCTTTCGTTTTTGATTGCTGTTGATTTACAGCTTTCGCGGTTGATATACCGCCCTGGTCGACACGGCTGCGTGGTCCAGAAATGCTTTCGCTTTGGTTTCTGACGGCTGTTGATATACAGCTATACCGCGCTGGTGATATACAGCTTCGCCGGATATGCTGATAGCGGTTGATATACCGCACTGGTCGACACGGCTGTGTCGTCCAGAGGTGCTTTCGCCATAATGTTCGATTGCTGTTGATATACAGCTCAGATATGCTTTCGCTTTGCTGATCGTGGTTGATATACAGCTGCGCCAGATATGTTTTGCTTCGTTGATCGCGGTTGATACCGCCCTGGTCGACATGGCTGTGTCGTCCAGAAGTGCTTTCGATTTCGATTTCGATGGCTGTTGATATACAGCTACACCGCGCTGGCGAAATACAGCTGCGCCAGAGATGTCTTTGCTTTGCTGATTGCGGTTGATACACCGCCCAGGTCGACACGGCTGTGTCGACGAGAAGTGCTTTCACTTCAGTCTTCTGATCGCTGTTGACATACAGCTTTCGTGGTTAATATACCGCCCAGATCGACACGGCTGTGTCGTCCAGAAGTGCTTTCGCTTTAATTTGGATTGCTGTTGATATACAGCTACACCACGCTGGTGATATACAGCTGCACCAGAGATGCTTTTGCTTTGCTGATCGCGGTTGATACACCGCCCAGGTCGACACGGCTGTGTCGACCAGAAATGCTTTCGATTTTGTTTTTGATTCCTATTTATATGCAGCTCTCGAGGTTGATATACCGCCCAGGTCGACACGACTGTGTCGTCCAGACGTGCATTTGCTTTGGTTTTTGATGGCTGTTGATATACAGCTATGCCGCGCTCATGATGGACAGCTGCGCCGGTTATGCTCTTGCTTTGCTGATAGCAATTTATATACCGCACTGGTCGACGCGGCTATAATGTCCAGAAGCGTTTTCGCTTTAGATTTTGATTGCTGTTTATATACAGCTCAGATATGCTTTGACTTTGCAGATCACGGTTGATAAACAGCTGCGCCAGATATGTTTTGCTTTGTTGATCGCGGTTGATACCGCCTTCGTCGACATGGCTGTGTCATTCAGAAGTGCTTTCGCTTTCGACTTGGATGCTGTTGTATGCAGCTATATTGCCCTGGTGACATGCAGCTGCACCAGATATGGCTTAGCTCTGCTGATCGCGGTTGATATACGGCGCTGGTGAAATACAGCTGCGCCAGATATGCTTTTGTTTTGCTGATCGTGGTTGATATACCGCTCTGGTCGACACGGCTGCATTTTCAAGTAGTGCTTTCGCTTCAGGTTTTGATTGCTGCTGATACACAACTACACCACGCTGTTGATTTACATCTGCGCCAGATATGTTTCTGCTTTGCTGATCGCGGTTGATATATTGCTCGACACGGCCGTGTCGTCCAGAACGGCTTCGCTTTAAGTTTTTGATGCCTGTTGACGTACAGCTATACCGCGCTGGTGACATACATCTGCGCCAGATATTTTTCTTCCGGCTGATCGCGGATGATATACCGCTCTGGTCGACACGGCTGTGTCGTCCAAAACGGCATCGCTTTAAGCTTTCGATGGCTCTTGATATACAGCTGCGCTATGTATGCTTCCACTATGCTGATTGCGGTTGATGTTCCGCGCTGTTGATACACAGCTGCGCTCTGGCTGCCACGGGTGTGTCGTCCAGAGCGGCTTCGCTTTAAGTTTTTGATTGCTGTTGACATACAGCTATACCGCGCTGGTGACATACATGTGCGCCAGATATGTTTCTTCCTGCTGATCGCGGTTGATCTATCGCCCTGGTCGACGCGGCTGCGTCGTCCAGAACGGTTTCGCTTTAACCTTTTGATGGCTGTTGATATATAGCTGCGCCAGATATATATGCTCCCGCTGTGCTGATAGCGGTTAATGTTCCGCGCTGTTGATATACAGCTGTGCCAGATATTATTTCCCTTTGCTGATCGCGGTTGGTATACCGTGGTGTTGATATACAGTTGCGCCGGGTATGCTTTTGCTTTGCTGATTGCGGTTGATATACAGCGCTGGTCGGCACGGCCGTGTCGCCCAGCGGTGCTTTTGCTTAGTATTGTGATTGCTGTTGATATACGGCTGCGCCAGATATGCTTTCGCTTTGCTGGCCGCGGTTGATATGCCGCGCTGGTGATGTACAGCTGCGGCAGATATGCTTTTGATTTACTGAACGCGGTAGATATACCACGCTGGTGATATACAGTTGCGCCATGTATGCCTTTGCTTTGCTGATCGCGATTGATGTACTGCCCTCGTCGGCTGCGTCGCCCAGCAGGGCTTTCGCTTAAAGTTTTGATTGCTGTTGATACACAGCTATACCGCGCTGCTGGTGATATACGGCTGTGCCAGATAGTGCTAGATATGCTTCGCTTCGCTGATCGCAGTTGATATACCGCGCTGGTAATACGCAGTTGCGCTAAATAGGCATTTGCTTGGCTAATCTCGCAGTTGATATTCCGTCCTGGTCGACACGGCTGCACATTCCAGAAGTGCTTTCGCTTTAGCTTTTGATTGCTGTTCATATGCAGCTATACCGCGCTAGTGATATACAGCTGCGCCAGATATGCTCTTGCTTTGCTGATTGCGGTTGATACACCACTCTGGTCGACACGGTTGTGTGGTCCAGGTTGTGTCGTCCAGAAGGGTTTTCGCTTCAGTTTTCTGATTGCTGTTGAATCCGGCGCGCCAGACATTATTTTGCTTTGCTGATCGCGGTTTATATACAGCGGCACCAATTGCGTTTTGCGTTGCTGATTGCGGTTGATTTACGGCGCTGGTGATAACAGCTGTGTCATAGATGCCTTTGGTTTGCTGATCGCGGTGAATTTACCGCTCTGGCAGTCACGACCGTGTCGTCCAGCAGCGCTGTCGCTTTGGTGTCCTGACCGCTGTTGATATATTGCTACGACAGTATGTTTTCGCTCGGCTGATCGCGGTTGATACACCGCACCTTGATATGCAGCTGTACCAGATATACTTTCTTTCTGAGGATCGCAGTTGATATACCGCTCTGCTCGACACGGCAGTGTGGCCCAGAAGTGCTTTCGCTTTCCTGATCGTAGTTGATATACGACTGGATTAGTTGTGTTTTCGCGTTGCCGATTGGTTATGCCGCAGTGGGGACATACACACTTCATGGCCGGCTGGGCCAAACGTGCTTTCGCTCTGCTGATCACCATGGATGTACGGCTATGCCAGATATGCTTTCGCGCTGCTGACCGTGGTTACATCGCTCTGGTCGACACGACTGTCGCCCAGCAGCGTTTTCGCTTTGCTGCTCGGGGTTGATATGCAGCTGTGCCTTTTGTACTTTCGCCTTGAAAAAAAAAAAAAAAAAAAAAAAAAAAAAAAATCGCGGGCGCGGGTGTGCCTGAGGGAGTTGGTTTTGCCGATCGCTGTTGATATACAGGGGTCGCAGATATCCTTTCGCTTTGCGGATCGCGGGGATCTACCGCTCTGGTCGACACGGTTGTGGCGTCTTGAATGGCCTTCGCTTTGCTGTTTGTTGACATACGACTGGGCTGGGCGTATTTTGCTTTGACGATACGCGTCTAGGCGATCTCGCTGGGCCGATCGCGGTTGATGTGCCGCCCTGGTCGACTGATCGCGGTTAATGTACCGCCCTGGTCGACACGGCTGCGTCGTCCAGCAGTGCATATTCTTCCTTGCTCACGGTTGATACACGGCTGGGTTAGTTGTATTTCGCTGTGCTGATTAGTTAGGCTGCTCATTGACATGGTGGTATTACGGTTGCTATCGGTTGCTATTGTTTCGCTCCTCGCTAGCAATATATCGCTTCCATAGGCACGGCGGTGCCAGCGGGCTTTGCGTCGCTGACGTCGGTACGGCAGTACCAGCGGTTTTTCGTTCCGCTGGCCTCGGTACGTTGTGCTGCCACTTCTCTGGTCGCTGGTTGGGTGTAGTGGATATACCACCATCGCTGGATCGGCTTTGCCGGGGATATGTTGTCTTGCCAGTTGCTGAGGTACACAAATGGTTCGGCTGTCTTCATTGCCGCGGCTGACTTTTGGATCGCGGCTGAGATACAGCTATGGCGGACATGGGTCAGCGTTGCGACCGCTATACCACTCGTTACTGTTGATATACACTTCATGCTGACGCAGTTTAATCAGAGGCGACTGCGTGTGTCGCGGGTTGCGGGGTTACACAGCTAGGGTTGGTGTTCTGACAACGTCGTTGCAGTCGATACGGCATATATCTCGGATGCCGATGCCGCTGCTCCCTTGTCTTCTCACCGACGCGCGCGGGTTACGGTTTAATAATGGGCGGGGTCACCATGTGGCAGGTTAACCCGATTCTGCTGCGAGAGATAGAGACTTTGCGAAACAAGATCGGAACGAACTCATGGTCTAACTTCGCTGGTTGCTGGTTGGTTGCGGTTAACACACGCATCTTGCTGGTTGCTGTGTTCATCCAGATGTTGACAATTATCTTCGTGCCGCTACTGATTCACGAGTCGCGGTTGAGACACAGTTGTTGGTGACATAGGTCAGGGTGGCGACCGCTATACCGACCGCTATACCGACCGCTGTACCTCTCTTTACTGTGGATATACAGTTCATGCTGATGCAGTTTCATCAGGGATGGCTGCACGTTTCGCTTGTTGCGGTGGTTACACAGCTATCGTTGACGCGCAGATCGAACAGTTATCACTGGCTCGGCTGCACCAGATGCTTTTGCTTTGCGGATTGCTGTGAGTACTAATACCCCCTTTGGGACTTCGGAGAGCAACGTTGACGAATATAACTGGCAATTGCAGGGTCAGCCACACGACGTTACACGGGGTGCTAGTTTAAGGAGTGGGAATTTCCATGTGCGACTCCAACGCAAAAAGCTGCGCGATACGCGCGTAGCATGACACACCGTGTGCTACGCACTCATGCTATGACAATGACCGCCTTACTTACTTGTTTTATCGCTATGCGTGGGCTCCAAAAGGGGTAATGTCGGTATTAATGTGGGTATACAGCTGTCGCTGACACACGGCTGTGTGGATATGCAACCATCATTGGCACTGTTGTGCCAGAGATGGTTTCACTTTGCTGATCACTGTTGATATACAGCTGTGCCAAAAGTGCTTTCGCTTTGCGGGTTGCTGCTAACATACAGCTATTGCCCACACTGATGTGTCGTCGCTGTTGCCTCGCTAGTCGCCGTTGATAGTCGTTGATCACTGTCGCTGTTGGTATACAGCGGTTGATGGCACGGCTGTCATATTGGCTGTTTCGTCGCTGATTGCTGTTATACGACGATCTCCGGCGCGGGCTATTGACTGTTGCTTCGCTGATCAATGTTGGTATACAACAATCTCCGGCGCAGCCGTGCCGGAGCTGCTTTGCGTGACTGCTGACTTGGCTGGGGCATGGTTGCGGTGGCTTCGCTAGTCGCTGTCGGTATACAGCAATCACGGGCATGGTTGTGCCAGAGGCTCTACTTCGCTGACCTCGGCGTGGCAGTGCGAGGGGCTTCTGGTTGGCGGATCTCGGCCCGGCGGTGCTGGAGGCTTTGTTTTTGCTGATCGCTATAGATATACAGCTATGACTGGCACGGCGGTATTATCTCTGGGCCGCTGCAGTTGATTTGCTTGCTGCTGATGATAGTTTCTGGGTGCTGTATCAATATATAAAAGCTATCGATCACACGACTGTGTCCATGCATAATGGCCGCTGCTTCGTGGATTGAGATTGTTGTACCATCATCGCTAGCACGGCGGTGCCGGAGATGCTTTTGCCTAGCTGATTGCTGATGTCAAGCAGATACTGACGCCTGTCTTCGTCGCCGCTATTGCTTCGCAAGTCGCGGTTGACAGACAGTTATGGCTGACATGGGGTCAGAGTTGCGCCTGCTATACCGCTTGTTACTCTGTCAATATGCATGTAATGCTTACGCAGTTTTATCAGAGGTGATAGTGTGTATCTCTGGCGGCAGTGATTACGCATCTATGGTTGATGTGCTGACAACGTGCTTACAGTCGACACTGCATACATTTCAACGGATACCGAGACGGCTGCCCCCATGTCTTCCTACCTACGCGCGGGGGCTACGGTTTGATAACGGGCGGGTGTCGCGGTGTGGCGGGTAGACCCGCTTCTGCTGCGAGGACTCGACACGCTAAATACAGCTCGTCCGCAACCCAGTACAGGTACCTTTCGACGGCCCCATCCCCGGGTCCCTCTACACGTGAATTGGGCGTACATGCACCGGCAGGGTGTACGCCGCGACGGGTGGGTGGGCGCATCGCTGGCCCAGCAGCCCCCAACCCCCCCCAATCTGGGCGCTGCGCGGATAAGAACGCAACACCCGCGCGCCAGGGGAGTTGGAGGTCGGGACGGGGTCGGGGTCGCCGGGGAGGCTGCGACCGCGGCCTACTCGCTTCTCCTGCCATTCCGCCGCCCGCCCCCGGTCCGCCCGGGCGATAGCTGAGCGGGCTGACTATAAATCTCGGTTGCAGGCCCTGTTTAATTTTCATTTTTATTTTATTTTTATTTTTTTTGCTAGCTACTGATAGTATCGCAGACACATGCGTGACTCATGGCAGCTGTTCCTATTTCGTTACATCATAATTTCGCTGTTAGGTAATGGTAGGTAGGAGTGGCCCGGAGTCGCGCTGTTAGTGTCTGTGCTACCGTCAGGTTTTCTCGATGAGTTGGCTGGACACATAGCATCACTTCGACGCTCGCTTAGTTGTTTAGCAGAACAAGGGGCGTGAAATGTTTCCCCCCGGTTCTAACGTACGATGCTGTGTATTGACATTCAGATAGTCTTGTATTGGCATTCGCGGTAGGTGGGCGCGGATGAATGGCTCTGGCACCTAAATCATCGCCAGACTGGCGTGCGGCCTATTCTACCCCCAATTCCACAGCTTTCCGCCGAACATCGGTGGGGGGACACATGGGCGATTCTCAACCCCTCGCCCACGTGGCCTGTTTCGGCAGACGTATTTAGGGACCCGATGCAATGGCCGCTCCGACGGTGGTCGTGGCATGCCCCGGCGTAGGACGCCGGCGCGGAGGGGGGCGCGTTTGTGCCGGATTTCGTGCGCAAACACGAAGCGGTTTGGGACGAACTCGTCCTGCAGGAACACCCACTCCGTGACGAGCTTACATCATGCTGATGTTTGGAACATGGAACAAGCAGTACCGAGGTACCATGTATGTTTTACGGTGACTACTGCTGCTCTTACGGGGAGCACCTATCAAACCAGTGACGGTGCTTCTAAGCGAACGCAAAAAAGTAGGCTAATCCTAATTGATATACCACACCCGCCGGTCCTTCGCCTCGTGCACGCCACTGTATGAAAACAATTTTTAAGAAGTTTGGGTGAGGCGACGACCCCAGTCCGGTAGCCGATGCAGAGTATAAGAAGCAATGGAAGTATGGGTAGGCCCACCGGCTGGGGGAGGAGGCCTCATCTAATCCAATACCTACTTTAAATGATCGGTGAAGCCGCAGAAGAATACTGCAGTAAAATCGGGTTTCCAGAAAATGAGACATCGATGGTACGGAGGTGGCTCCATGATTTGGAACCGGTGAATTACTTGGAGAATCTAGGCCACATCGATCATTGTGCATGTTTCCCACGAACCCAAAGCCAGAGAACATACGTTGAATGAGAAATACTGACCATCCCACCCACCCAGCTTATGCATGCAGTAGTTTCTTGTTTTACAACCTTTGCGGACCGGAGAAGTCTGCGAGCGCCTTGCCACACTCAGCCCCGTGCGGAAGCAACCAGAGATGTCTTCAAATGGATCCAAGATTGGAACAAAGCTGTTGGTTCCGGCCTACTTGAGCCTATCTGAGGCACAGTACCGGAGCCACAACCATTGTCTCCAACCCCCGCCCAACGGGCAAGAACAAGAGGAAACAGAAACCTTTTCGGACCACCCTAGACATCCTGCGTGCTGAGTAGCTGCTGCGCCGTGTTTTGTTTATTTTATTATATTTATTTTATTTTCCAGGATTACAGCCGCGCTGAGCGCTCAGCGCGGAGGTACATCCCGGGCGAGGCCCTCCTGCTTCGGGGCAGGAGGCCTCATCTAATCCAATACTTACTTTAAATGATCGGTGAAGCCGCAGAAGAATACTGCAGTAAATCAGAGACGATTACGGTATACACAACACAAGCACGCGCACGTATGTATAAACTCTGTGTTCTCTCGATATACGACGAAGAAGGTTGCATTTGGTGTTAATAGTAGTGGTGGTCGGGGCACCACTGTTAGATAGCTTGCCCAAACCCTCCCCATACATGTAATATCTTGTACCATCTCAGGGTGTATCCTGCAAGGGCTTTGCCGAACTTACCGCTTCAGAGATGCATCCATCAACGTTTTGGGGGACAGACTACTTCAAACTAGTGTGAAATAAGTGTTGCGGTTCAATCGTCACGTAAGACTCCGTATCATATCATACGGGGTGTGGAATCTTGAGCTTCGTTGGTTGATTTCATATTCCGAACCGTCATCATGCTGAACGAAATGCAGTCAGTCGTCCGACCACAAGCAGCAAGCAAGCGCGTTCGCTGTAGTGTAAGCATGGGGGAGGTTGCTACCTCTGTGGTGACGGTGTTTTGTTGTGTGGCATCACCGCTGCAACCCCGAAGTTCTTTGCCCAGACTCACCTATGGATCGTAGGTTTGCCCCGTACCATGTACCATCCCAAATCTTACCTCTTTCCGGTGTTTCTTGGGAAGAACGGGCAAAACGCTGAAGAGCACAGCACAGCAGCAGCAGTGGTGCCTCGGAGGAATGTCAGATGATCCAGTTCTGCTTCAAGTCTCGATAGAGCAGGACCTTCTCACGTCTCCGACAGGGCACACGTAGCGCACGCAGCTCGAGCCAGGTGGCGACTTGGATTGGACGACAGGATTCCTGAGGACCCAGCAAAGTGGAAGACTCTTAAATCTGGCTGTGCTCTCGGCCGTCGATCGACTACTTTGATGCCTCTTGATTTTTTTTCCGTCGGTTTCACGGCAGTCAAGCACGGGGCAGAAAAACTAACATCCCCGAATGTTGTATGGAAACCCTTTATGGTAGAAGGTTCCCACATCCCACAGCTGCAAGGCAGCGGAGCACATCTGTAGTCTACATGCTCTTTGCTGCGTTGAGCTGTAAAAAAGCCGGCCTTGGCACACGCGTGGTACTAGCTGCTTTAACCGGGCCTACTCCTTGAACAGCAAGAAACTGGAGTCTCTGCTGCTGATGCCGTTGCTGGACCTGCAGCAGTGCGTGTTTTTTTTTCCGATTCCATTTGGGCATATTTGTAAAGACCCTTTTATGAATAATGACATTATAATTGATACTCATATTTATGCCCAGCGTGGTATTCTCGTTACTGCTGTGAACCAAAGATAGATGGAGCACATTATGCCTTTTCCGACTGGCAATCGGCGAATGCTCGGCGGTAGCGGCTTAACGGCGATGGTGGTGGGGTACTTCGGCGCTTGGTGCTTCTTCTGGATGGCGCGCCAGGTACGGACTCCTTGGTTGCCGCTGGTATGCTGTTGTTGCTTGTGCTGCTGCTGTTGATGGGCTCTTGTAAATTGAGGTTGCGCCGCGTCTTCGATACTACTGCTGTTTTCGAGCTCACAGCAGACGTTGGAAAGTATCAATTTCCTCGTGAAACATGCATCTATGCATCTTGAATCTTGTCCGTGACATAGCAGTACTCGTATTAAGGTACTGTATATTTCGGTCCATTGGACTACAGCAGCAGCACGATGCAATCGTGGGCGCCCGACAACTTGGCGTTCAGGCTCAAACTCTTGTTTTGTGTGGGCACCTTCACCAGCACGAACAGCCTGAGGGACTCTCCGTCACTGGGTTTCTGAATAACTTTCATCTCTAATCTCGGATACTTTTTCCGTGCAGTCAATAATTTACGCCGCTGCATTTCGACATGCAGCTTGTTCGTGCCTTACGTTTACGATTAGCGAGAGCGGCTGTGATTTTAGTGTCGAATCCACAGCAGCAGCACGTGTTTCTGTTCAGATTGGCCGTCCGAGGTATCTCGACGGGTGTCTACACCTGGACTTTTGTGTGCTGCAGTGAGTGGTCGAAATTGGTCAAAGTTCGGAAGGCACGAAATGAGACCAAACACAATCTCCAACTGAACGTGTGCGCTGCACTTGCTGACAGCTACAGCTGCTCACAAGCCACGGCTGCCCGGGACATTAAGGCACACCCCTATTAGTGAGTTGTGTGAGGGCGTCCGGTGCACCAGACAGCAGTCGTAGGCAGCCAGACACGACGCACGAGGCGATTTCGTGGAATCAAAGTTGCCAGCCAGGATCACCAAAACTGTGAAAATCGGCAACAATAATCATAGTGTGTTTCGTTTTCGGGACGAGTACGTACTACTAATAGCATGGCGACAACACGTATTTTATCATGTAACGGTTTTCAAAAATTGATAGCTGGGGTGTTCGCAGATATTTGAAGCTATACTAATTTATACCCGAATAAAATGCAGGCCAATAATTGGGATAAAACGGGCGAAACAGGGCTGGATTCATTTATATTGGCACCCGTTTTGTAGAATCAAAAAAAGGTGCATCCTGCCTGTAAAAATGTTAGCTCTATTTCCAAGTCGTTTGCATCTTTCGGCGAAACGCCTACTCGCGCCTACTTGTCAAAAGATTCCTGAGAGGTCTTCCGCGACCTTAAACTATGGTTTCTTTTTTTTATCGGCTCAAATTTAACCGTTTTCAGAGATTCTTACTTTTTTTTTTTTGGTACCGCGAATCTCCATCTCAACCTGACGTGGTACAGATCCGCACCAATCGACGCGTACTGCCATTCTACTAATGTTTTGCTGTGGATATTGTAACTGTTGGCGTTTGTTTCTCGTTATCTGGGCTTTCAATGGGCCGGGTCGCCTCTCGCGGCTCGGGTCGGGTCGGATGAAGGTGAACCGAACCGACCCGTGATATTTGAAACCCTCCTGGGCCGACCCGCCCCGACCCGTGCGAGTCTGAACTACCTCCTGACCCGACCCACCCGCGGGTCGGCCGTGGGTCGGGTCATGACCCGTGGAAAGTCCTGCTTATGATATGCCCTCCTCCGTAACGACGTCGTTTCCTACCCTGGGTGGTCGTTGGCCTCGGTTAGTCTCGGTTGGTCACGGGTGTTTCTTAGATGACTGGTTCTTATCTTGTCGCCTACTTCGAGCTGTCTTTTTCCAAGATCCCATTGAAAATGTTTCCCGAAAGTCGACCCTGTCTCTCTTAGCACGTGTTTTCCTAAAAGCAGACGCCCACTGCTGTATTGAACTTTCACATCGTACTCAATACTACTGTAGCTGGTGCTTGGTACCAGGTGCCTTGATTCGTTGTCGTTAGGAATTAAAACGGCACCTCAACTGTGAGTAGATAGGCCCTTGCCTTTAAGGCACACCTTGAAGCATGCCTCAATGCCCTTTTCTCAACACGAGTGCCTTAAGAGCTGACTGGAGGCTTAAACTTTGCCTTAAAGCCGTTTATTTTATCGAAACAGAACGCCGTTAGACGGAAACGCTATAAATAGGGGATAAGGTAGATACTCTGGGCAATTCGCGAAGAATATAATATCGCCAAAGCGCGTTTCAAATATCGCTCTCGCGCACTGTTTTTGATAATTCCCGCCTAAAGGCATATATATTGGTTGGACACGTTACCCGCCGATCAAGGTAAATAAAGCACTTGGTTCTGCAACAGTTTTTCCTCTTGTTTTCTAAGTATTATTCATATAATTAATAGCTGCCTCCCCAAAATAAATGTGGGACCGCGAGCCTTGAAACATGCCTTATTTGGCGCAAAAGAGCGTTTCAAATATCGCTCTCGCGCACTGTTTTTGATAATTCCCGCCTAAAGGCATATTGGTTGGACACGATACCCGCCGATCAAGGTATCCCTGATCACGGGCCTTAATGCGTGCCTTAACCATACCAGGTATGCCTCAACTCCATCTGAGGCGTACCCTAACGGCTCGCACGCGAGTGCGTACCGTAGGCGAGAAATATATTGTTAAAAAAACAATGGCACGCCCTTTACGGTACCCTGGTACTCACAGAGAGTAGCGACACTCTTGATGTTGCTATTAATGTAATATGATACGTAAGTGTGTTCCCGTTTTAAAAAACTGTTAATGCTGCCAGAGGGAAAATTGCTACTCGCCTACCCACTCACAAACGCGATCCCCTCCTTGCACTTATTGTGGGCGCAAAAGCTTCCGTACAGTGTACCGGTAGGCTCCATACATAACCACCGACCTATGATACGAACAAAATGCTTGTTTTGGAGTGGGACGCTTAGCAATACCTGGTACCTGGTATTATTATAAAAATGAAAATACACTCCAGCTGTGAGATCGAATGTTTTGTCGAAGCTCATCTTTGCAAGCTGTGTGTGATACTCCGATCGCGCGTATTACGGGTTGTGTGTCCTCACTAAGGATATATGTTAGTATTGTGAAGTAAGAACTCGTACTCACCCCAGATCACTGCACTAAATGCCTTCGCGTAGCAACACCAGGTATGGTTCGAGTTATACTATTTAAAATAGAGTCAGTTTCTTACCTGGTACGACTCAATTTCTTAACCACGAATGCCCTCTGTATTGACAACTAATATGACCTATGCTGTTGTACGCGTTGATCTATTTCAACACTGGTGCGTACTGCCGAGTGCTCGGCCCAAGAACTTGTCACCAGCTCAGAAAGTATCCCGGATGAACCTCGTCATCGCAGGCGGTAGGAAAAGCGGGAGCACCTTGGATTCATCTCCGGATTGCCCGTCTCATTCGCCGGCGGCGTGGAGCAGTCCTAGTGACGGGAGGGCTCATCGTCCTGCTGCTAAGGGTAGCGTCGTATGGCCTTGAATATGTTGGAAGCGGAAGGGTGGTGACATTTCGCTTAGATATTCGGGCACAGTGGGGCACGACATTGCATTGCATACATTATAGATGTCAAACTGAACATTATCTCAATCGTCGTTTAGAACCGCGGTTTTTGCCTCGGGCCAGGAGAGGGTAGTTTTTTCTTAAAGTTCCTGAGGGTTAGGTACTCACAGCTCGTGTTGTTCTTCGCGCCAAACAGGTCCTCCAGATTTCGCGTTTTTGCCAAAAAACAAAAAACAATGACACACCTGAGCTCTGAGATCGAGAATTTCGTCGACATTATATATATATAAGCTGCTTTCGACACTTCGATCGCGCGTGCTACTGGGGGGGTGATGTCGTGAAGTACACACGTGTTTTGCTCCCATGGATAGTAGTACCACGGGATTTACGACCGCGTGCACATTTTTGTTCTTATCATCGCTTTCACTTTCCATCTCAACGCTCATGTAGGAGGTTTTACCCTCAGCAACCCTCAGGACAAGCCGTGGTCACAGGTGCCATCCCCTCTCCCCCCCGGTACGTGCCTTCCATTTTCTCACGCTTGAGGTTCAGCATTCCCACTGCTCGTGGGTTACCGTCGATTTGTACCCACTCACGCTCTTGTACTTTCGGCATGACATTTTTTTTGTAAACAAAAATTTTCCCGAGAGTCCCCCAGGGTTATTACCAGTCAGTCCTGTTTATACGGTAAACAGGACGGTTTTAGAAACACCGTCAGCGTTGTCATCACTCTGCTTCGGCCTTAAGCGATGCTAGAAATAGATACGACGTGATGAACGAAAAACGATGAAACGTCGGTCATATAACACTAAAAAAAACCGTCATTTCGTAACCGCCATATATATTCAGGAGGAAATGCAAAAGTGACTGGACCTTCCAGAAAATCGTAGGATCGAATTTCTTCTCGTATTTCGACAATTTGATGAGTTCCGTGATGATGTATTAATTTCGGTATTTGTTTCGCGTTGTTTCTCACAATTCGTCTTCCTCGCGATTGCCCTACTAACGGCAAGTTTTTACAGGGCCTGCGACGCCGTCACCGGTGTCACCGAGGAAGATATGCCCGGGGGAAGACATGACGAATTTCTTGCAGGGAACTACTCGCGGTCGTCCAAGGATTGATGCCGAGCGGCCGTTGTCATCTCTTTGTGGAGGATTTGCTCGCGGTGAGGGGGATAGGCCGGGGAAAGAAATGCGAACCCGCATGTACTGCATGCAAGGGCAAGGAGGGCGGTGTTTAGACTCAAAAACGTGAGTGGGAAAGGCATGCGGTCTTTAGAGTCGATGCTTCTTATATTGATGCTGATGGTGGTGGTGATGATGACGGTGATGCTGGCGATGATGATGATGAAGATGGCGATGGTGATGGCGATGATGAAGTTGATGTTAATGATGTCGATGATGTTGATGATGGTGATGATGATGGCGATGGTGATGGCGACGATGTTGATGATGTTGATGTCCTCACACTGGCTCATTTATTCTCAATGTATTTCCAGCCCGCGGTAAAGGCTATCAACGCATTCTGACGGGAGAGAAACCCAAAAACAAGCGCACATAGTACGTGCAATGCAGCTTCGCAGTAGTACCGGCACGAAACGGGAACAACGCTGTCTGACGACAGTCCAAGCCGTTTGCAATGCGTGTTGTTTTGCCGTCGCTGCCGTGCTCGTGCTGAGGCAATCCGTTTCGAGTACATTAAACTGCCTCGTCCAAGGTAAGTTGAGCCGGGATTGTGATGTCCCGGGGAGTTACTTTTTTTTTTTTTTTTTTCAACTCATACTCTACTTTCCAGCTTTTGGACAAGCCGTGGTCACAGGTGTCGACCCTTCTCCCCCCCGGTCCTTGCCTTCAATTTTTCTCGCGCATAGGGTTCAGCAATCCCACTGCTCGTCGATTTTTCATCGAGTGTTGCTAACTGACGCTCTCGCGCTTTCCGCAAGTGTGAAATTAAAGGTGGGGGACACAGAGTGCCCCCTGCAGGTCTGCCAATTGAGCAGGTCCTCGGAGAGTACTCACTTTCGTTCCTTCGTAAAAATGTAGCTTTATTCGTTTCCACCAGAGCCCGGGATAGCTTCTGAGATCGGAGGCGCGTGCCTCCGATCTAATTCCTAACTTCCCCGAACATAAACTGCCAACCTTATCATACGGAACCCATCCAAATGATCTCAAATTCGGATACCTACAGACCTTTCGAGGCCGTATCTTAACACTAGCCCACCCTGATGAGTCGCATATGCAGAAATATGGGATATTCGGGGAAACTCCGGTTCTACGAACTAGACCATGAGTCGAAGATGCGGCTCCTCAAACCCCACTCCCACACCTCTAACCGTCTGGCTATGGAGCCAGGAACACGCGAAGAAAAGCAGTAGAAAGAAAAGCAGACCCTACAGCAAGGGAATAGTCACCCATCAAAAACCTGCCGCATGCCGCCGGTGTGGCGGGGGGGGCAGAAAAGGCTCTAGAATCTGCCGCATGCCGCCCGTGTGGCGGGGGGGGCAGGAAAGGCTCTGCGGTAAACCAACTACAGAAAAAGTACTATGGCGAGGCGAGCCCTCGTCGATATGGAGAGGAACACAGGCGCTAACACAAGGGAGAAGTCATGCGAAAAACCTCCCGCGGGCCATCGGCAAGGCGGGGGGTTAGACGAGGAAACGACGAATACCCGGGATGGAAGTTGTCAACACCTACAGCCCCGCTAGGGGAGGAAGTGTGTAGACGAAAAAAAAACAAAGCAGAACAAATACAACACACAAAACATAAAAGAAGACACACAGACCCGTACACTGGTCGCCCCCCGGCTCTGGGCTGAGGAGGGCGGCGGCAGGGCGAAATTGAACAATGACAAAAAGGCGACAGCCCTGCGCCTCAGATAGCGGCGTTTTACCCGAACCCTGACCCGGCACTGAGCAGGGAGTTCGGCAGGACAGGAAGAAAAAAAAAAAAAAAAATTGGAAGAACCGCCCCAAAACTCGATGAAGACCCTCAGAACACTACGAACGACCCAAAGACAAAGACGCAAAACTCATACCTAAAAAAAAATGAAGAACTATCGAGAAGTTGTGGTGGCTTGGAAGCCAACTGGCCACGGCCGCGCCTCGAGATTCTTCTACGTTACGTTGGATCCCCCGAGGAAACGCACTGGCGATGTGAACTTGCAAGCACCAAGAGCCTCGTACGGCTCCCGTTGAAGTCGTGTAGCGCGCCGGGGGAAGAGGAAGTTTAATCGGTCCCGGGTCGTCTAGAAAGCGGACCAGGTATACCTTGTCCTCGGTAGTGCTCGCGCTGACTTTTCCTAGCCACCATAAACCATCGTCGATCCCTTGTACAAAAAGTGGGCTCCCTTAGGAAGTACTGTGTCGTGGTAGCGACGGAGCCAATCGGTGCGGGGAACACAGACGTAGCCCGGCGCTAGGAAACGTTCCCCGTTGTTGCGGGAGAGCTCACGCTGTGCCGCCCCGATCCGCATTCGGCGGTAAAGGCGGTTGGTTTGGCGGTGCTGGTCCGGGGTTCCGGCCCAATAACGCAAGATGTGGGAGCGGGAGAGGTGAAGGTCCATTTCCCGCTCCAAAGACGGTTCGGGGAGTCCCGCCCAATGCGTCTTGTATAGCACCGCGATGACGCCACCTCGCCCCCGTACCGACTGATGACCAGTGATCTGCTCCACCTCCAGCCGTTGGAGGGGAGTCGAAACGTCGTCTTGAGTGACGTGGTACGGCGGGGATTTCTTGGAAAAATTGTTGAGCACATACTGTGTCAGCCGCCGGTAGGTATTTGGGCATGTCCCCGCTGTCGTGGGGGTTGGCACAGGGTTTGCAGCGCTCGAAGGCCACACGCCGACGAGCGTCCGAACCAGGCAAGTCGGAAGGGAGATCCAAATAAAGGAGGTTGCTCCCGAGCGGCGAGCCGTCCGGGGTCTCGGCGGCGGAGCAGGGACCGACGGCCAGGACCTTGTATGGGCCCGTCCAGTTAAGCGCGTTTGGCCTTTAGTACCTTGGCGTCGGTAATCGCCTTCACACCCTGGCGGATGGTAGAGGCAGAATTGTATACCCATGCCCAACCACCCACAGTGAAGTTAGGTGCTGGACGCAGCGCGTCGGCGAGGGCGGAGTTTCTGCGGTTAACACGGGAAACGGTGAGGGCGTGGTGTGCGCGGACAATGTCGTTCGCGCGCTTTTGCCGGTCGGTGGCCAAATCGCAATAGGCCAAGTGGTCACGGGCGAGACTCTGGTGTCCCACGACACCTTTGCGGTCGAAAGTCGTCAGGGGGAGCCGTGGGTGTCTGCCCATGTGGACCTCGTTGGGCGCCAGACCCGTCGCCGCGCTGACAGAGTTGTTGTAAGCGAATTCCACATGGGGCAGATGCAAGTCCCAGTCGTCTTGTCGCTCGTTGACGACCATAGCCAGCATTTGTGCCATAGTGTGATTTACCCGCTCAACGCCCCCGTTACAGTTGGGATGATATGAGCTTGTAGAAAGCTTATGTACACCTAACAGCTGATATACAGCTTGTGAAAGCTTGGAGCAGAACTGCAGTCCGTTGTCCGAGAGTATGGTGCGCGGGCACCCCCACAAGGGGATGTATTGGTTCACCAGGATATTGGCTGTACCTTCCGCGGTGAACTCAGCGGCAGTGACGGGGAACATGTCGGCCCGATGACTGAAGCGATCGGTGAACAGCAGGATGTAGGTGTTGCCTCGTGGTGTGACCGGAAGGGGGCCGAAGTAGTCAACACTGACGGCGATACCTGGACCTTCCGGCAGAGGCATTGTGATGATGGGCCAGCGGACAGTCAGCCGTGGGGTTTTCCGCGCTTGGCACTTCAAGCAGTGGCGAAGCCACCACCGGGTGCACACACTCATGCCAATCCACCAATAAAAACGCTCCAGCATGCGCAACGTGCGCGTGGTGCCAAGGTGGCAGGAGGCCGTCGAGTGGCAAGCTTGCATGATCCAAGGGCGAATGAGCAGGGGAACGTAGATGCGAACTGGCTCGTCGTTTAGCAAGCAAGCAGCTCGCCCCACAGAGTTCGGTTTGTCACAGCTTGTTGTCGGGAGTGTCGGGTTACGGACGAGTAGGACAAAGTCGTCGTCGGTTGTATATAGTCGACCCTTACCCGCCAGCTCCTGGATGTCTGAGGGGGAGGGACGCTTGTGCGAGAGGTAGCACGCCAAAAAGTCGGGCGGCAGGACCGATGGCCGGCCGATAGAAACGTAACGCATCATGGCGTGGCACGTCGGCTCAGTGTGCTGCTCTCGCTTCCAATCGTCATGTGAATAACGCGCGACGGAATCAGCGAAACGCAATTCAGCAGCGTTGCCAAGGGCGTCCGACCTTGTATATGCGGTCGGCGTGCCACCAGGAGAAGGCGTGAGCCGTAAGAGAGGAGTTATCATATAGGCTCTGCGTGGTCGCGGTCGACGGTAGTGGCACCGTGCGGACCGGCGAGTCGGCAAGAGCAGGGGTCGCGGCGGTTGACAGGGTCGGCCGCGGCCGTGGGACTCGCGACGGAGTTGTACCTCGTCTGGAAGATGGCCGAGGGGCCCCGCCGGGCCCGAATCCATAATCTACAGCGGGGGTGCATTACCCGTTGTTGTCGCTGTTCGTCGGCGCGTCGTCGACGACGGAAGGGCTGGAATGCCAAGCATGGCGGAGACGGACACAGTCGAACAGGTGGTCGTGGCCGGGGCTGTCTCCTGTAAAGAACGCCGGGATAGATAAGTCGGCTGTGCGATGGGCGTGGCTGCAGCCAGGGCTTCTGCGGAGCCCGTGCCGCCCTCGATGGGTATGGCAAAAACCGAAGCGAAACCGGTGTCAGCGGCAGGTGAAATCGACCGGCGGCCGGTACGGCCTTCGGTAGTGGCGACGGAAGCAGCAACACGAGCGACGAATCTCCCCGGGGAAGCAGAAAGGCCGTCAATCCTTATACGTGGCTCGTGTGTGCGAAAATCGTGAAACGCGGTAGAGGTGAGAGGGAGCCCACCCAAGGCAGCATGTTCAGTGCGGGGCACGAGCCCACTCAAGACAGTGCTTTCGGCGAGGGGTTCGAGTCCACCCAAAGCAGTGCTTTCGGTGTGGGGCACGAGCCCACCCAAGACAGTGCTTTTGGCGAGGGGCGCAAGTCCACCCGAACCGACTCCTGGGATCGGCGAGGAGGGAGCGCGCAGCCCGCCCGTCAGTAGGAGGTAGATACCGCTATCTCCAACGGGGTTGGGGATTGTCAACCCCACGAGGTTGATTTTTTTTTCTTTTTTTCAAGCCACTGCGGTCGTACTCCGTAGAAGGCTCTGGAAAACGGGCCGGAAAAATCGGCGATGCCCTTGGCGCTGCCTTTGCGGTACTCGAGTTTGCAATCGAACGCGGTGACGAACTCAAGCTACCGCTGGACTCGTGCATTGAGTGTCCCCACTTTGCCAATGCTCTCCTATGTCTTGTGGCCGGAGGATATGCGGAACTTTGTTCCCCTCAGTATCCTCGGAGGCGTTTGGGAACCCAAGCAATGCTGCCGGTCCCCAAATCTAGAGGAGTCCAGTGCCTCTCCGAGTCGAGCGTTGCTCGACTGATATACGCGATTTTCATAGTGAACGAAACGTCGTCCAGCGTCACAGTACCCTCGACGAAACAGGGGCAGTGTTCTGACATCGCAAGGTCAGGGCCGACGCTAGAAGCTATCTCCACAACTTCACGGCTTTTCATTGGCCAACGCGCCCGAGAAATAGGTCGAAAACGCCGAAGGGGAAGCTTTGCGAGCGCTGGCCGCTGTTAACGGTCCGGTTGCGGCGCGAACGAGATTGCTTGGTTCTTGCACTCGCAGTGCAGGTGCGGAACCGACTAGGGGAGGCCGGGTGCGCCGACCCGGTCTCATTGTCGCAAATAGCTGCGCGAACGGCAGAAAGTGCCTCACCGAGCAAGTTTTTCCTCTCCCCTGGCATGGGTTGTTGGCCCTGGGACCATCCGCCCGGAGGCCAATGCCCCACACTGGGTTCAGAGGGCTGGATTCAGCCAGAAGCTTGTTGTCAGAGCTCAAGATGTGATTTTTTTATGGCTGGATTCTGCGTGAATTTAGCGTAGGTGCCAGGCGACACGGCGTTTTGCTTCTCCCTGTCCCCAACAGCGGAGTCAAAGTTGCGCACGCCTCGACCGATGCGTTTGCGTATGCTTGGACGAGGCGACGACACAATGAGCCCCACTGCTCGATGGTCTTGCAAAAACTTGGTCTTTTCGGCCATCGTGTACTGCTTCGCGCAAGAATATGGTACCTCGTCCACGGCAAACGACGAAGGGGACCACGGTGGAAAATAGGATGGGGGCTGCCAGAATAACACCACTTTGGCTGTGGAGTATTCGAGAGAAGGGTCGAAATCCGTGTTGAAATGTTTGGGCTGCAATGTCCCTGTCCGGGAACACCAGGCCTCGGGAGCACGACGCGAATCCGAACCCGTGGTATCTCGCCTCGGGTCTTTCTTCGTTCGTTGGCGGAAAAGCGCGAGAATCCGTTCTAACTGCGCCCGAAAAATGGCAAACACCGACGGTGCCAACCCGTCGGTAGCCTCGTTGGACATTTGTGGGTGTGCAATGTCCCCTTTGGGGAACACCAGTCCTCGGCTACTTGGGCCTGTAATGTCCCCTTGCGGGACCACCAGGCCTCGGGAGCAACATGCGAGTCCGAACCTGGGGTTTCTCGCCTCGGGTCCTCCTCACTCGCTGGCGGAAACTCGTAAGAAGCCGCCCTCATTGCACCCGAAAACGAGTCCAACACCGACGGTGCCAACCCGTCGGTAGCCTCGTTCGGCATTTGGGTCTGCAATGTCCCCGTCTGGGAACACCAGTCCTCGGCTCTTTGGCCTGTAATGTCCCCTTGCGGGACCACCAGGCCTCGGGAGCAACATGCGAGTCCGAACCTGGGATTTCTCGCCTCGGGTCCTCCTCACTCGCTGGCGGAAACTCGTAAGAAGCCGCCCTCATTACACCCGAAAAAGAGTCCAACACCGACGGTGCCAACCCGTCGGTAGCCTCGTTGGGCAATTGGGTCTGTAATGTCCCCGTCTGGGAACACCAGTCCTCGGCTCTTTGGGCCTGTAGTGTCCCCCTCAGGAACACCAGGCCTCGGGAACACGACGCGAGTCCGAACCCACGGTTTCTCGCGTCGTGGCCTCTTCGCTTTTTGGCGTATAATCGCAAGAAAACTGCTCTAACTGCGCCCAAAGGGGCAGGGGCTCTGAGCTGTTTCTGCTTGACGAGAGGCGCGATTCTTCCGTAAAATTACGGGATAGCGTCTAGCTGATCAGGCTGGAGGCCGTGGAGTCACCACTGGCCCGTCGCGCAGTGTCGGATCTTCTTCCTGTGCCACTGGGGCAGACGTAGCCTGAAACACGTGGGTTAGCGTGTTAAAAGACGAAGCAGGGTCCGTAAACCCTGTGGGCGTCTTCTGGAGCGGGGCTCGGGCAAGGCAATAATATTTTTACCCGAGGAGGCTCTCTTCCGTTATGTCTCTTGGAGAAGGGAGACGAGGTAGCTCATCTTGTCGACTCCGCCTTGATGGGAAAAAGGACGGAGCGCCCGCTCTTATCGCGAGCAAACACCGGATCGAGCCTCGTAAAAGATCTCGGTGTTTTAGTGCTGGCCTTCCCACACCTCAAATCGACCGCCACCTCGTGGTCAGAAAAAGTGTTTCGAGGGTCGACCGTCCCACACCTCAAACCGACCGCCACCGCCTGGTCAGGGAGAGGGGGGGATGCACACATACGCGTAAAAAGGCGACGCGCCGTCGCTATATTGTTGCGCGGCGCGTACCTAGAGGGGGAGCGCGCAAAGCGTAGGCTCCCGTGCCATGGTTGATGGGGGCGACGTTTGGAGCGCGTACCCCCATTGCTGAGTTTATGCCGCGGCTGAGGGAAACGGCGCTGGAAGCGCGGTTCCCGTTGCCGAACTCAGACTATGACCGAGGAGAACGTCGCTGAAAGCGCGCGTTCTCGCCGTCGAAAAAGAAAGAAAGAAAAGAAGAAAAATTACCTGGCTGGAGGAAACCACGCTTGAAGCGCTAGTTTCCGCCGCCGGTACTACGCCGTGAGAATCGTCCGCAGACGGCGTAGGAGCCCGTGGGCTCTTGACAGAGGCAATCTGTGCTGCATTACTGGACAGGCTAGCAACAGAACACGAGCATCTTCTGAAACCAAAATAGGTACCCCCCGACAGTGTTGTCGACGGTGCCGTACCGCCGTCGAGCTGTCGATTGCCGTTACGGAATGTGCCAGGTTGGCGCGCAAATTTATTTTCGCCCGGGTTGTGGGCGGCTCCAAAGCGCATTCGAGAAGCGGGAGCGGGGGCAGAAGAGGCGGGCGAGCGCAGGATATCACCATGGTGATCCGACGTCTATGTGGCATCGTTGTGACAGTCTACCTGGCCCTGATCCTGAAAGATGGCGACGATTCTTCTTGTGGTTGTTCGAGCGAGAAGATTTGTCGTCTCGGCGGTAGCAGACCATGCGTGTTTGTCAACGTCGGTGTGCGTCATCGTCGCCAAGTTGGCCAAGTTCAGGGTTCAAGCAGCCACTCGCAGTAATTAAAGGATACCTCGTACAATGCTTGAAGGAATGGTTGTCTTCGTGGCAGTTGAGGCAAAGCCCCCGGTTTTCTCGGAGGGCATTAGCGCGAGGTGAAAGGAGGCCGCTCCAAAGGGGAGGGTCGTCTGTCTTAAACGAGGCCTTAACGGCGAAACCTTCTGCATAATGATGCTCTTCTAGTGGCCAGCAGTTCGATGTGTGGTCAAGCCAAGGGTCAGATGAATCATCGATGGGCATGACAGTTGAATGATGGCTCGATCCCGTCTGCCACGAAAGCGACTGGGACGGCACTCGGCCCTGGCCGCGCCCATGATCTGCGGGCCGGGGCCCCGACAGGGCGCATGACCGCGCTCCCGTCGAAGAAACAGGGAGAGAAAAAAATGTTTCGCCGTTGACGGCAGGTGTCTTATTATTTACTAAAAGCCCGCCACATAGCATCCAACGAGGCGTATGGCCGCGGGTTTGTTGCCTTCGAACCAGGGTACAACGCAGGCAGGAGAGCCGGAAATTGCTCAGTCGCCGCCACCCGAACCACCTCCAACACCACATCCGTCCCCGGAGACAAGACACGCTCACTCCCCGTTAGCGGTCGGCATAAGTACGCGAAACACCCCACTGAAATCAGAAAAAGGCATGCCGTTACACATTCCAAAAGTATGCAACTTAGTGTAGCCCTCCTCCGTGTCAACCCCGTCGAAGTGCGTGATCAGCAGACGCAACAGGAGGGTGAAAGCCTCAGGCAGATGCTCCTCCTGCAATGGCTCTTGACACGTTTTGCCTGCTACCACGACCACCTCGCTGTGGTCCGTGCTCGAGGACGAAGACGAGCGGGAGGAGGTTGACGAGCCGTCCCACGCTGAACGTCCTCTCGCGCCATTCCTCTGTCAGAGCGGCGGCCAACTGCCACGGTTGTTGGACCGATGTTGCCCCCTCGGCGGCGCCCTCCGGCACACCAGCACCCGATGCGCTGTCACCCCCGCGGCGGTGGTGGTGGTCACCACCCACCCCATTTTTGCCGCCACCCCCACGGTTGCGGTCCCCGCGGTCGCGACTGTCGCGACATTTTCCCCGGTTTCGTTCTGCCAACTCTTCCTCCTGGGTCCGGCCAAAAGACAGGGTCGGAGTCCTCGTCGTGGGCTATCAGCAGGGCCTTGACGAGGGCAAGGGTCGGGGCGGCTCTCGTCTGTCTAGCATAGGGCGCACAATCCACGCGAGCCCAGGCCGCTTCCATTAAGGACGTCCGCTTGCCGCGACGCCGGCCTCTCTGACGGGAGGAGGGCGTAGGCCGTTTCCACCACCGCGGTTCGCCAACGCTGAGGAGAAGTCTACCCGCGGTGCAGACGCCATGCACGCGACGATGCCCTTGAAGAAGGCGTCGTTCCCGGGTCGTGGTCGCTGGGATGCGACTCCCTGCGGGCGCGACGAAGGCAAGGGGGCCGCGGTAGCTCCCGTCGCAGCCGACGCAACTGACGACTCCCGCGCAGCGGTCTTCGCCTGCTCGATATCTTCGTCAAACTGACGTCGGCGTGCTATCGTCTGGTTGGCGTCGTCGAGCGCCCGCTGGGCCCGCGCCGCCGCGTATGCCAAGTCCAAGGGGGCGGCATGGGCGCCCCGGTCCCGGGAGCTCTGGGGGTGGCGCTCTGTCGAGCGCGGAGAGCCCAGGTGGCGGCGGTGGTGCCCTGTCGAGCGCGGGGGGGGCAGCTGGTGGCGCTCCCCCGGGGCTGGCGAGAGCTGGCGTCGAGATGCCCCCGAGTCCGGTGGGGGTTGGTCCGTCTTCTTCTCAGCGGGAACCAGCGAATCGACCCGCTTGGTTGGTAGGAACGGGTGGAGGTATGGTGCTCCGTCTTCTGTCTCGTCACCGGAACCCGCCACCGGTGGTTCCCCCCGTCTCGAGTCGCGGCATCTCGAACGAGCTCTCCCTGTCTCGTGGGCATCCAGGTTGGGGTGCGTGGAAGACCTCAGCCAGCCCCGAGTAGCCCCCATCGTCACTGGTGGACATGGTGCCTAGGTGTAGTGAAGGGGGGTGGGGGGATAGGAACGACGCGTGAAGAAGCTATGGAGACAGATAAATTGTTGTGGTGTTCCTGCTCCAAGTAGCGGTATATCTGTGTTTCAGCAAACAGCAACAATATGAGCCTTGACTACGTCCAGCCTCAGTGATGGTAGCAGCCACGTCAACTAGCCGTATAAGAGGAGTACAGCAGTAACAAGGTACCAGTCATCACAACCGCAACATAAGAGCAGCGCCCAGTCTGACCGAAGGGTATATGGGTAACGCCCGCACGAACCGCAGTACAAGGAGCCAAAACTGGGCAGCACTGACCCTAACCGCAGTGCAGGGGGTGCAGCACAGTAAGGGTACGTCTGCAGCCATCGCACTTAAACAGGCATCATTCAACCTAGGCGGGGGGAGGTAGCACAGGAAAGCGTCGCCCAAAACGCCCACGCTCATCGGACCAAAACAAGCAGCATTTACCCTAGGTGTAGTGTAGGGGTTATCACAATAAAGGTTCGCCCAATACGCCGACGCTCATCGCACCAAAACAGGCAGCGTTTAACCTAGGTGTAGCGTGCGGGGTAAAACAGTGAAGGGTCGCCCAACACGCTGACACTCATCGCACCAAAACGGGCAGCATTTACCATAGGTGTAGTGTAGGGGGGGAGCACAGTGAAAGGTCGCCCAACACGCTGACACTCATTGCACCAAACCAGGCAGCATTTAACCTAGGTGTAGTGTAGGGGTGGAAGCACAGTGTAAGATCGCCCAACACGCTGACACTCATCGCACCAAAACAGGCAGCATTTACCCTAGGTGTAGTGTAGGAGGGGAGCACAGTGAAAGGTCACCCAACACGCTGACACTCATTGCAGCAAAACAGCAGCATTTATCCTACGTGTGGTGTAGGGGGGGAGCACAGTGAAACGTCACCCAACACGCTGACACTCGTCGCACCGAAACAGGCAGCATTTAACCTAGGTGTAGTGTCGGGGTGGAAGCACAGTGTAAGATCGCCCAACACGCTGACACTCATTGCACCGAAACGGGCAGCATTTACCCTATATGTAGTGTAGGGGGGGAGCACAGTGAAACGTCACCCAACACGCTGACACTCGTCGCACCAAAACACGCAGCATTTAACCTAGGTGTAGTGTAGGGGTGGAAGCACAGTGTAAGATCGCCCAACACGCTGACACTCATCGCACCAAAACAGGCAGCATTTACCCTAGGTGTAGTGTAGGGGGGGGGCACAGTGAAAGGTCATCCAACACGCTGACACTCGTCGCACCAAACAGGCAGCATTTAACCTAGGTGTAGTGTAGGGGTGGAAGCACAGTGTAAGATTGCCCAACACGCTGACACTCGTCGCACCAAAACAGGCAGCATTTACCCTAGGTGTAGTGTAGGGGTGGAAGCACAGTGTAAGATCGCCCAACACGCTGACACTCATTGCACCAAAACGGGCAGCATTTACCCTATATGTAGTGTAGGGGGGGAGCACAGTGAAACGTCACCCAACACGCTGACACTCGTCGCACCGAAACACGCAGCATTTAACCTTGATGTAGTGTAGGGGTGGAAGCACAGTGTAAGATCGCCCAACACGCTGACACTCATCGTACCAAAACGGGCAGCATTTACCCTAGGTGTAGTGTAGGGGGGGGGCACAGTGAAAGGTCATCCAACACGCTGACACTCGTCGCACAAAACAGGCAGCATTTAACCTAGGTGTAGTGTAGGGGTGGAAGCACAGTGTAAGATCGCCCAACACGCTGACACTCGTCGCACCAAAACAGGCAGCATTTACCCTAGGTGTAGTGTAAGGGTGGAAGCACAGTGTAAGATCGCCCTACACGCTGACACTCATCGCACCAAAACGGGCAGCATTTACCCTAGGTGTAGTGTAGGGGGGGAGCACAGTGAAACGTCACCCAACACGCTGACACTCGTCGCACCAAAACAGGCAGCATTTAACCTAGGTGTAATGTAGGGGTGGAATCACAGTTTAAGATCGCCCAACACGCTGACACTCATTGCACCAAAACGGGCAGCATTTACCCTAGGTGTAGTGTAGGGGGGGAGCACAGTGAAAGGTCGCCCAACACGCTGACACTCATTGCACCAAACCAGGCAGCATTTAACCTAGGTGTAGTGTAGGGGTGGAAGCACAGTGTAAGATCGCCCAACACGCTGACACTCATCGCACCAAAACGGGCACCATTTACCCTAGGTGTACTGTAGGGGGGGAGCACAGTGAATAGTCACCCAACACGCTGACACTCATTGCAGCAAAACAGGCAGCATTTATCCTACGTGTGGTGTAGGGGGGGAGCACAGTGAAACGTCACCCAACACGCTGACACTCGTTGCACCGAAACAGGCAGCATTTAACCTAGGTGTAGTGTAGGGGTGGAAGCACAGTGTAAGATCGCCCAACACGCTGACACTCATTGCACCAAAACGGGCAGCATTTACCCTATATGTAGTGTAGGGGGGGAGCACAGTGAAACGTCACCCAACACGCTGACACTCGTCGCACCGAAACACGCAGCATTTAACCTTGATGTAGTGTAGGGGTGGAAGCACAGTGTAAGATCGCCCAACACGCTGACACTCATCGTACCAAAACGGGCAGCATTTACCCTAGGTGTAGTGTAGGGGGGGGGCACAGTGAAAGGTCATCCAACACGCTGACACTCGTCGCACCAAACAGGCAGCATTTCACCTAGGTGTAGTGTAGGGCTGGAAGCACAGTGTAAGATCGCCCAACACGCTGACACTCGTCGCACCAAACCAGGCAGCATTTACCCTAGGTGTAGTGTAGGGGTGGAAGCACAGTGTAAGATCGCCCAACACGCTGACACTCATCGCACTAAAACAGGCAGCATTTACCCTAAGTGTAGTGTAGGGGGGGAGCACAGTGAAACGTCACCCAACACGCTGACACTCGTCGCCATAAAACAGGCAGCATTTAACCTAGGTGTAGTGTAGGGGTGGACACAAGCCAATTTGTGCACAACAAAAAGTCTCAACGAATTTTTACGAGTATTCATTTGGCGGGGCTCGAAATCACGAAACTGACCTATACCAGCCTTGAAGATAACCTGATACGTCACCGGGGCTACCTACGATGTCACGATGTTTTTATTCCGGGTGGTTCGAAGATGAACCCTCAATTGAATTTGCGTCGGCGGCTGATGTTTTGCGTTTGTCATGAAGATGACGTTGACAACGCCTTCCAAGCCCCGTAAACTCGACGCTTGTCTTGCCTCTGTCTCTTGTCCCTGGTTTTGCTTGTCGTCGCCACGGCAAAAGCCGCGCGCGGGGTGTGGGCCGTCGTGGCGTCCCCCTTTGCTCAGGAAGAAGTGCAGTCAATTTTCCCCCTTTTCCTTTTGTGTTAACCAGGTTTTTTGCCTCTGAAAAAAGATGTACCTCATTCCAAGTATTTCGTTGTACCCAACGGTGGGTGCAGTCATAAACAGGATAACAGCGTATTATTTATATTCCAAGAATCTCCCCTGTGCCTGGTTGGTGAGCACCCGACGTGCTCCGTCCCGGCACAGCAGGGATGCGAGGGTTTATGGTCATACGACGACGAACATGCACCAACTAAGTACACCCCCCCTCGAAATACAATGATGGGTGCAGTCATAAACGGGGTAGGCTTTAGTACCAGGTAAGCACTAGAATGTAGCCACCAAAAACACGACGAGAGCAATATTATCAAGCGTCTATCAATTAATTGGAAAAGTGTAGTTCGAGTACGACGACGCTACACGCGCTCGGTGCAGTTCCGTACAGTGCGAGTGCGGTTCGGACGCACCCCCTCCCCTAGCAGCGCCTGGCTACTTCTTTCGGCCGATGGTAGATTGACTGTCTTCGCAATTTTCACCTCCCTAAGCGTTACAAGGGTTGAGCGCCCCTCTGGCTGTAGTAAGGCCTAAGCGGTGCTGAGCGTGGGGATGGTAAGACCGCTCGACCCTTGCTAGGATAGAATAGGGATACAACGTTTTGCTAAAAGCTAACGCTGGCTGACACGGCTCCGCAACTGAGGTACCACGCACGGTGATACCATTTGGATATGGCGTGTTTGGGATGTGTATGTAGTAGGCTCCTTCCTCGCTTAAGAAAGCCATTGTAGTTTGTTAATCTATCGCGCGCAAGGTTGGTTTCGACTCTTTTCATCGCTGGTGTCGTTTTCTGCCGGCCTTTCTCGCGGACCGTGGGTTTGAACTGCTGCGACACGTGCCGGCCGCAGCGCACCGCCTTCAGAACGAGGTTAAGCTAATCTGCAAAGAAAAAAACTACGCGTTAGCCTTTTAAGAACTGTCTCCATGTTTTTGCGTGTGAATGCTTGTAGTTGGTATGGTGTTTGTGGGATACCAATTTCGGCCGGGTCTTGTGCAGAAAAACATGTAACTGGTATTGCTAGTGATAAAGCCGTCGAACCTCACAATCCAACATCGACCCCACCCACAAAAAACAGCGGAAAAATCGCGTAGAACTATGTTTTTTCCCACAACGTTTTAACCCTTCTCCAACTCGTAACATTACTCTATGGTAGGTTAACTCCAAGTGTTTTGTCCCCATGTCGGGAGTGCGGTGCTAAACGGGTTGTTTTTAAACCTATTCTTCTGTCATGGGTTGGTTATGAGAGAGTTGTGAATTTCGTCAGCGTCAATACTGTTATTTTATGTTTCCCAACCCAACCGAACCGAATGTGTCATGTGGAAATCGCAAATACCCTAGTATGAGGTCACTTTTTCGGTGAGTGGTAAAATAGCTTATCATTTTAGAACTGCAAGCAGCTCCGCTCAGTAGTTTCGAACATTCTTTGCCAAGACGGGGGTGCACTTCTGCAAGGGTTCGGGGTGTTTGTGGTGCCTTGGTTTGTGGGACGTACATCTGAAATCGCAAACGTCGATTGTTCGAGCATGTTACGGGGTGTCACGCTGCGGTAGCGACGATGACTAGGTCAACGACGCCGTCGGCTTTGTCTTTCCAGTTGCGAGAAATAGGCCAACGGTGAGGTTTGTGATCCGGTCCTGTTTTTCGTATATCTACTCCTTAAGAAAACGTGGATAAAATTGCTTCAGCTCCCCAATGATTTACTACATGGTCTCCCCCAAAGGCAGTAAGTAAGTGATTGTTATTTCACCCCTACACTAGCTTATTACCTTGAGCATGAAACGAATATGATGAAGCTACCCGTGCTATTAGACTACACTACGCTACACATTTTGAAATTATTTCAAGGACGTCACATGTGAGTTCGACGCTTTTAGGGTCGGCATTTTTTTTTTGCAAGCTGCCTTCTTGGCACTTACTCTTAGCACACTATGTGGGTGAGTTTTTACACTTTATGGGAAGGGTCCAATTCCTTCGCTTATTTGTTTTTTTCGTTTTTCTCCGCTCTAAGGCCATTTCTTATACAGTCGGATTCCGCCGGTCGAAAACGGCCTTTTTGGACTGGACTTTTTTTTGGCTGGATTTATTATGAAAATAATAATACACTCCAGCTGTGAGATCGAATATTTTGTCGAAACCCATCTTTGCAAGCTGTGTGTGATACTCCGGTCGCGCGTATTACGGGTTGTGTGTCCTCATTAAGGATATAGGTCGGCGACTCCCCTTGCAACTACAGTGCAGCTATCAGGGTCAACAGGGTGATGTTAGGCAGTCTGTGCGCGGAAACTATAAAACCCGTTTCTGAGGGGGACAAAATCTGAAAGCTGTGGAAGGAAATGCATCAGTTTATGAAGTGAATCCTGTGAGTCGAATATCCGGTGAGGGGAGGGCGGAGTTTTTAAGGACGTGGGGGCCTGGTTTTGATCAATAGGGGGGCGGGAGGGGGCGAGGGGGGGGAGGGAACGGGTGGGGCAGGTCAATTTGTGCGTGGAAACTATAAATATTTCTTGTGGGGGAGGGGGGCGGGGATGTGGCGGGGGGGACCGGGGGCGGGGGGGGAGGGCTTTAGGTCGCATAGATGTAGGGGTTTGCTATACGCGTGGTGTTAGGTCTAGGCGATGGTACGGGTGGTGGGGAAGGAGGGGGCGTTGGGGGCGGGGGTGGAATTGCAGCAGCGGCATAGACGGCTCTGAAACGATAAGGAGGCTATATCCAGGGCGTGGAAGTGTTTATTACTCTGGCGGATTTCGATAGTAGGTGAGGCGTTTAAGCAAGAGAAAGCGAGGAAAAAATAAATAAATAATTAAACACAAAGGAGGGGGGGGGGGGGGGGGGGGAGGGGTTTTCAAGAGGTTTAGGTCACATATATTATTAAAATCACGGATTTGGTCGACACTGATGTTCGCAAAATGTGTGTAACCCTCCGATCGCGCGTATTAATCATATTATATGTAGGGGCTTGCTGTACGCGCGGTGCTGGGTCCAGGCGATCGTGCAGGGTGTGGGGAAGGAGGGGGCGTTGGACGGGGGGAGGGGGGATAAATAAAAGCTACGTCATGGATGGCTAGAAAGAAAATGACGTGATATCAATTGCTTAGAAGTGTTTATTACTCTGGCCGATTTTGATTGTAAGTGGGGCGTTTGAACGAACTGGGCGGGGAACAAAGGGGGGGGGGAAGGGGCGGAGATGAGTTGGAGCTACGGCATGGATGGCTTCATGGATAGTGAGATGATATCAGCTGGCTGTAGTGTTTACTACTCTGGCAGATTTTGATTTCAGGTGGTGCGTTTAAACAAGAGGAATCGGGGGGGGGGGCGGGGGGCGAGCATTTCAATATGTGCGCGGAAACTATAAACCCTTGAAGAGGACAAATCTGACGGTTGCAGCAAGAAGACACCCTTTTATATCACCCGCCTGGTAATGCTTATTTTTCTAGAAGGCTTGATGTTACATGTAGTATGCAAACCAGTTCTTAGGTGTAGTAAACAACGTGTTAAAAGCTTCATAATTTGTTATTGTACATGCATCGAAAGATAGAATATTTCAATCGATAGGTACAATCATGTAGATACCATTATTTTCTGACCTCGCTAATTATCTAATTATAAGAAAGATACGCATATTGTTAAATACAACGGGCGAGGTGATGTGGTCATGCATTGAAATTGGTACCGCCATTGAGAACGACAGGGAGAGATGCGAATCGTTATGGTTTTGAAAGAAACGCTTAGTGTACACGCGCTCAATTACGTTACTTCGTTAGTCATACTTCGCTTGGCATAGGTTGGTAGGCGATCATGCAGACGGTATGTACGGAATACCTTACGTAATAAGTTGGTAGTGCGGGGTACCGCCATTTTAGCATATCTGTCTGTATCTCCTTTTTTCACATTATTATTGTCTCACATATATATGCGATTTTACGCCTATGATTTTTGCCGTGCCGATGTGGGGCTCTGAGGTCACCAAATCCAAGACAGAGATACATCTTACAAACACACCAAGCGAGGTGACGTGGGCATGCGATGTCACCACTATTGAACGCGAGGGTGACTTTACTTTGTTATTTATCTGGTCCTTCTTCGTATCGTCATTCGAGTCGATTTTATAGTTTTGTGCTCTTCCTAGAGGCGGTTGGTGTGAGGGGGGTACTGCTGTACAGCAGGCGAAATCGGTTGGCAGCTCTGTGATTCGCGCTTCCTCCGCGAGCAACGGCTCGACGAACCTTCGTCCCAGCGAGTTGGTGGCGTTGGGATTAGCCGAAAGCCGCCAAAAGCTACGTTCGTGGAGTTGCACTCAGCCAAGAGCCGCCAAAGCTACAGCAGTCGCAGCAGTTTTTGGCAGCATGGGATCGAGACCGCGCGCTGCTGCCGTCGTGCGATACACGCTGCTGGCGAGCGGAACTAGGAATGCGCCACGCTGACTTGCGCCAAGAAGAAACAGCAGGGATAGCTGAGCCAGCGTCAGCGCCTTGTATGATACTGCAGTGTGGTACCTGGTACGGGTGTGTGGCCGTGTGGCCGTGTGGGTGTGTGTTTGGTGGCGGGATGAGCGATGCGATCGGTTAAAAAAACACGTGTAAAATTCTTTCGACTGAGTTTTTCGACTGGATCCGCCAGTCGGACTTCTCAGTCGAAAAACGTTGAGTCGAAAAAGCCCTTTCTCGACTGTGTAAGAAAGCCCGATTTGGGCTTCAGTCGATAAAGGCCGTTTTCGACTGACAAATCCGACTTATAAGAAATGGCCTAATGGTTGATGTTGGTGATTTTACTTTAGGTGGGGAATTTTGAGCTAGATCCAACATCATATCTATTTTATAAATTCAATTCGTAGTTTCCACTATACTGCTCTATCTTATGTATGGTGGATGGTTTGCGGGTGGATGGTATGGTCAAGGTTGTTGGTACTTGTGGTTTGTACGGTTGGTTGGATGGTGTTTTTCGTGTTCCAGTAGAGAGGGCTTATTTGTTCCGTCTTTCTGCGCTGTTTGTCTGTTTGTGTCTCATTCCTGGAGTCCTTCTGTTTTTTCTGTTTCTTTTTTTTTTCTCGTTTCTTATTTGCCTTGTGTTTACCTTGTCTTTCGCTTGTTTTTTGCTGATGTTCGTCCCCGATGCGCTGGCATTTTGTTTGCTTTCGTCTTTTCAGTTTGCGATTATCTATTTTTGGTTTATCTGTTCCGCAGTTGGTGATGACATTCCTGTATATCTCTAGAATGAGGAGTCAGGGTGGACGCCGGGGTGTTCTAGTGATGTCGTTGGATAGAAACAACCTAATTAATGTGTGAAGACAACACGCAACGTAATCGGTGGCTCCCTGCAACCACCGTAGGCAGGTCGCAGGTGGACAAGACAGAAGCCCACCTTCATGCTACCCTGTGGCCTGGCGGTGAATACGAAGCTCGCCGTCCCTTCCCGTCTGCGGGAACGCAAGGTACAGACGTACTAGCCGAGGTGCGGTCGCGATGCGCGATGCGGTAGAGGTGGCTCTTAACTTCAATGGCGGTTTTTCACTCGAGGGGCTCGATATCTCGTACCACGCGTGAAACGGTGTCAGCCATTTCCGTAGCAGCAAGAAATTCAAAGCTGCTTGCGCAGATCCTGATACCGGTTTCATCAATTGCTTACGATTTCGTGCCCCCGAGGTCGAAGAGTGTTTAACCGGCTCTATCACAAGAATAAAATTAATGTGTTTAACTTTGGGTTAGTCTTAGACTTAAGGTTTTTTGTGAAAATATTTAGCGGGACCGCGCCGGAATCCATGCGTATCATGGGCGGTTATTTTTGACACTTTAACGAGTGCAGGTATGGCAAAGAAGATCAGGTATGCGCTCGAAGAGCACTAGCGTTTCGTTATGTGCTGCGCTGTACCAGGTACCATATATGTTATGTCGGAGGAATGGTTGTTGGACTATTCGATGTGAGTAGCCCGGGATTGCGTCCAGTAGAATCCCGTATATATATGGAAAGAAGGTACGCCCGTTTTGTTAGCAAAGAAGGCACGTGGGCGTGCCGCCGAGGTGGATACTGTGGTAGACATGCCAGCCAACAGCTACGCCTTCGTGAGAAATAAGACATGTAGGTATGCTACACAAGTGGATACGTCTGTGGTATTGAATCGCTAGCCTGCAGCTCGACCTCCCACGCCACAAAACACGATAAGTAACAGACCGATTTCACGTCTGGATCGGTTTGTGTAAGCTCGTTTTCCACCGATAGTGATGAGGTTGATGACGATGATGATGGTAATGATGGTGATGTCGATGATGATGATGATGATGATGATGATGATGATGATGGTGATGATAATGATGATGATACGACGATGATCATGATCATGGGTGATGGTGGCGATGATGGTGATTATGGTGATGGTCATGGCGACGATGATGGCGCGATGCTGCTGCTGCTGATGGTGGTGCTTGCAGTGCTGTTGCTGCTGATGAAGATTATGATAGCGTTCTTACATTACCTCGTTTCCCTGAAACATTGTCTTGGTACTAAGCTAGCTACATCACGCTCTGATCGGCCCTTTTCCGCGTTACAAGATGGCGCTTCTGGCGGGGGCCGAACGGGCCAGGTGGAACGCTGGTATGGCGAGTGGTGCGGTGTACAAGAGTGGCGAAGATCAATCGTCATCCACGACCAACGCTTACAGCCTTTGTTCGCACAGCAACCCGCTGCACCCTGATATTTGGCCTTCGGGGCGCAAGTTTGAGTCAGAGGCACGGTGATCACTGCTGGGGTCGGTTATTGCGTGTTTTCGATGATAGCTGTGCTCGATTGTTGTTGTTTAAGGCGGCGATCGGAGTATAATGGTGTCCAAGCACTGATTTTATTGTCCTGTCTCATGCTACACGATACGCATGAACAAACGTTTCCTGAGACTCCTCAACTATTTTGTCGAGCACGGCCAAGTCGTAACAGTCTCTTTTCGCACAGCATTCCCGTACGACCTGATCTGTGGCCTCCGGGACTCGAGGTCGATTCAGAGGGACGGCAATCACTGTTATGTTCGAACGGTTGCGACGTGCTGTAGTCATTGTGCCTGATGGGAGCTGTGGCAGAGTCACCCTCCCTCGCTCAGAAGGCTGCGGCTTTAGAAGGGCTGCGGCCTATCCAATCTGAGTTAGAAATGTTGCGGCTTACCCACCAAAAACAGCTGAAAACTAAACGTATTCACTAGGGTGAAAGTGACGTGCAAGGAGTGCAAGAAATAGATAAGATGTATAAGTGTTCGTTTGGGAGAGGCGTGCACGTAATGTCTTAGGACGCCCCACTGACTGGTCCACCACGGCTAAGATTAACAGTCATTTTTCGCACAGAAATCCCCTGCACCCGATGTGTGTAAACGGTGATCGTTTCTGCTTCCCATTGATGCTGCTTTCGACCATTGATGTTTTCGATCATTGATATGATATAATACCTGGTAAAAATATTAGCCAATATTAATCAAAACGAAATAATAAAATGACATCAATGTGCACGTTTTGGTACGGGGTCGCACATGGGCCCGCCCGTGGGCCGGCCCATGGGCCGACTCTTGAAACCCACGCGGCGGCCAATATGATGCCCGTGTCTCGTGGGCCTCGCCTCAAGTATCATGGGCCGGGCCGGGCGGACAAATTTGAAATTTTAAGGGCTGGGGCGGGCCGGGCCGGGCAGATTAAATTTGAAATTCGATGGGCCGGGCCGGGCGATGGCCCATACTCTAGGACTTTGATGGGCCGGGCCGGGTCGCGGCCCATCCTATGAAATTGTGGTTGGCTGGGCCGGCCGCGGGCCTTCAAAATGAAAACTTGATGGGCCAGGACGGGCCACTGCCTTTCAAAGAATATCTTGATGGGTCGGGCCGGGCCGCGGCCCACTACTACATAAAAAAATGATGGCCCGCACCACCAGCGTCGGTCGATGACAAGCCCCGAAAATGTTTTTACAAAACCATCTTTGCAAGCTGTGCATGATACTTCGATCGTGGGATTTACTGGGGGTGTGTCCTCATTCACGATATAGCTCGGAGACTCCCATTACAACTAGCTTTTACCAGGGTCGACAGGGTGATGTTAAACAACCCATGCACGGAAACTATAGAACCCGCTTTTGACGGGGAAAAAATATGACGACGATTGACTGTGAATTGCATTATCAGTCTACCACATGAATAGTGTCATGGCCGGGGAGCAGGGGGCGGTGGGCTTTACAAGGGGGCATGGGCAATATTTTCGACATCTACAGCGGTCGCATTATAAATGAATTCTACTTGGAGCTTACTCCATATCATGAGGTCATGATGTTATGTGGTGGTGGGTCTATTGAGATGGTGGGGGCGGCGGAGAAGCAGGGGGGGGCGGAAAATGATAACTTCTAGACCACATAATGAGCTGGATGCAGCGATTATTGGTGAAAATATATATATGCATATGTATGATCATTGTCTTTTCGGGGATTCGATCAGGAGTTTTTTTTGTCTCGGCCTCAGTATGCGATTCTCAGAACTGGAATTATTGTTCAAATAGCTTCGTTCGAGTGCCGTCTTCGGGGGGCGGCTCCAACGCCCCTCGACCTACCGTATCCGTTCCGCACGTTGAGATGGACGCGAATCGACACTGAGCGAGACAAACCAGAATTGTGTTTCTTGTTGTATTTTGGGCGGTATACGCCGGAGCTATTCTTGGATCTTAGCATATGACGAAAAAATCTAGGGACAGCATTTCCAAATTGGCATCCTTTGTAAATTGAATTCTAAATTTCCTCATGACGTTGCTTTTTTCATGGCGGCCTCGAAGCGCTTGCCCTATCGTAGCTTCTACCACCGCTGCTGTGTGTCGTTGCCTTTCATCTCAGAGACAATAGTAGTGCTATGTAACCAACAAAGGATGTGAAGTGAGTACGATTTTCACCGAGATCATATTTGGTATTCAGGAGTACGCGCGTTGAGGACATTACGAATGGTTATTATAGCTGTTAGATTATTGTGTTCTCCTGAGTAACTACTAACTGCAGTACGTGGAGAGGGGATAGCTCCGGAGATCCCCCTTACGAGAAATCGGTGAGAGTTTATTAACGAACTCAAAACCATATTTGGTTGGTGTTTAGCATTACCCACTGTTGGTGGTACTGAGTCACGTGACAATGAGTAGTGCTGTGTGTCGTGACATCGACTCTCACCGACTTCACATTTGTCTTATTCAAGCGTGCGCGCTGACGATATTATGAATGGTTATCTAACATATTTAGCACTACCTACTGAGCTACGGAGTCAAGTAATTAAGTAGCTCAGTGAGCAGTGCTGTATGATTTCTCGGTCAAATCACTTGTTCGAAGAGCGCTGTCGAACGCCTTCCTCATCCGTCCCCTATACCTGGCACGTACTACGTACGGGAGGTAAGAAACTCGTCCGAGAATCGCGGGGACGGTTTTGAATTTTGGATTCCTGGCCAATATTTTTTCCGAGAACGGGTCTGTTGGTTTATGCCTTTGCACAAATCTGATTTACCATGTGATATTTTGGTGTATGTGATGGTAGCACCTTCGGAGATGGGGGGGAACATATGGTTTTCCGAACGGATATGATACAATAAATAAGTGGTCCCTAATCCCATGATTAGGGTTACCACGTGTGCGAGTGGGAAAGCCCCTGAGTGGCGACTTCCTTCCTTATTTCGTTGTTTTGAGTACATATATATTCTACTTCTTCTCTCTTCCTAGCCCGATGGCGTTCCGGATTTCGTGACTCCCGTCCCTGCGAGCCAGCCTGTGCCCTTAACACCTGGGTTCATCCATCGTGCTAGCGTGGTCGTACGACTAGATAACCCGTGGTAGTGGCTAGGGCAATGGATCTCAATATCGGGGCAAACTTGTCTGAAGAAGAGCGCCGTCGGTTTCATGAGATGCTCGATACTGCTGTATCGGCGGTCAGACGCTGCCTGGAGACATGAAGAACGACCCCACAACCAGGGAGACCAGCCCAGGGGGAGAGCCGTTCATTCACCCGAGCTTCCCACACATGATCCAGCTCAAGCACATCAGGGTCAATTTACGACAAGCCCATTGTCAGGAGGTAACATGGATTACTGGGATGCTCTGCGGCAGGCCATACATCGGTTGCATAGCCTAACCCTAACCCTATAGCGGAGATGCCCCCGAAGTGGGATCTCACAACCTGGGACTATCAAACACAGCTGTACTGCTCTGGAGAAGAAACGGAAGCGATACACAATACGGAGTCGAAGTACGAAGGCGAGCATACGAAATAGTATGAGAGTTGCAATACCAGCGAGTCGCCGCCGAGGCAAGGCGACCACAAGTAGAGGCACAAGCAGAACGGTAGGGGACACAGGCCAAAGAAGAGCCATGCCTCGCCATCTAGCCAGAGCAGCAGTTGTCGAGCGAGAACGCCGCAAGGTCGTTGGAGTACCAGCCTGAACAGCAAAGGACGTATTCGTTCTTGTTGGCATGGACTTCTGCCCGCGAGGAGCAAGGAGGGTTAGTTAATTTGTGGGTGGAAGAGCAGGAGGAAGAGTGAGCTTTTGTTTTTGAAAAGCTGGGAGACGACGATGTAGCATACTTTTCAGACTTAATATCCCCCAAAATGTATAAAACGGAAGGTAGTTCGAATGCAGGAACTCCTGCGATTAAACAAACAAACAAAATCTGGAAACGCGCCAATACACTAGACTATCCTCGCAAGTAATACGTAGGAGGTATATAATACATTCATTAAAGTACATGCCTTCACCTTGCCTTCCTCCGACCACCACCTAATCTGGGTTTCGAGACATCACAAACCATTTGGTTATCATGCGAGGAGCTCGGAGCTCAGGGACTAATGCTGTGCACCCCTATCGTGGGATGACTTTTCTGATATCAGACAGAACACGCAGTGTTCACCTGTCCCGTGTTGGCATCCGATAAGAGTTGTGCTTCTTTTGTTTCTTCAACTCAGGCGAAGGCGTCGGTGAGGCCACTAAGGAGTCCGAATACGTCGAGTCAGGCGATGTTGGCAACGCCGGTGGAAGATGACCTCGCTTGCCCTTGTTTCTTCCCGGCGTTGTAGAGGAAGAGGAGGCGCGGTTGGGCGTCTCTTTGGTGCTAAAGACGGTGACGACACAACGACGACAGCCAGAACAGAGTAGATACTCATTCCAAATGTTTTCATTGCTGTGCGGCAACTACGCTTCACGAGTTCAAGCGTCGGACTTTGCCTGAGCACACATATCCAGTCATGTCCATGCCGATGCCAGAGTGTATCCGTTGAGGCCTTACCGCCGTGGTGTGCCTCATGGCTATGCTGGAGTTGGTGCAAAATTCTTGGGTCTCTGTGAAGGTGCGATCGCCTCGAGTGGCGTCGTTGCTTGCCTCTGCTGCAGGAACTACAGCAGGCGTTGATGACATATAATCCGTGCCGCCTAGGGTGCAAAGAAGTACGTCGTAAGAGCACACACCCTTGCCTTCTGGGTGTTGGGTGAGCTGAAGCTGTTTGCTGCTGTCGAACTGCAAGTGGGGGGTTTCCTTCTCAAGGATAGGGTTCACTCCTCATTGCATTGCATTGATGGAGAAGATGTTGCGGCCCAGTCCAGGTACGAACGTGGCCGAGATGCAAGCAGGATCAAAGCGTTGTTAACCAGGTCGATGATGAATCCCCAGATGACGTCGGTTGCTGTTGCGACAACGTTCTTGTTCCCGTTGGTCATGATGGCTTTCGCCTCATTTAGCATCTTGTAATTCTTGATGCTTTTACGCAGTCTTGGAATCAGCTCCTCATTTTTCAAGTGGTCCGACGGATCGTTGTCCACAGTGATCGTGGACCTGACTCCGTTGGAGTGAAAGCCCCTGTTGCCGCTACCATTGGGTTGAACACCCCTGTTGCCGATATCAGCCAGCAGCTCTGTAAACGCGAACGCCTCTTCGAAACCCAGACGCGTATGAAAATACGTGGAAGTGTGGTGAGCTAAAGCTTTATTTTTCCCCATCCGCCGGAGGATAAAACAAAACAAAAACAAAAACATCGTCGAAATTATTGGACGGCGTTTTGTCGTCGTTGGGAAGTGTGCACGCGCATTGTACAGCAGAGGCAGTGTGAGCGCGTCCACTCTGTGGTGGGCGTGGCTCTCCTTGCTTGTAGCGTTCGGTGTCGTTGTGCGAGGTAGTCTTGTGTACAGAGCATCGCTTGTGCTCACATCCAAGGTTGGGTGCTGCCTTGTCGTTTGAAGATTCCTTGTCTTCTGTTTGTTGTGGGGGCGTGCTACGGTAGCGCCCCCAACACACTTTTCTGTAACGAAATCGCAGGTTTCGAAACCAGCTCCGGGCCGTATCTCCTGAAAGACGGTGCCCCTTGCCCTCCCGACGTCATCGTTTGACAGGCCTTTGCAAACAAGAAAATATCTGAACATTGTATTGTTTGTAGCATCCTTCCTCGTTCCAAGCACCCATGAAACGCTCGTTAAGGAAAACCACTGGGTTTGGGGGGGGCTATCGTAAAATCAGTTTGTGGGCGCCAGTAGACCTGCTGTCGTAGTCGCCTTTCCTTTTCGAGCAGTTTCGGGCGTAGAGCTCTTTCTTTCCGCAATGACTGCAAGTCGATGCCGGGGCCATGGCTACGCCACGACCAGCGATCTTGGTGTCGCTGTTGGGAGAAATATAATTGAAGCTAAAATATCGCATCATGCTTTGCATCTGATCAATGTCGGAAATCGGGTCTCGGTACATCATCATCTTGATGTCGTTGTACTCCGCCGAGAATCCTTGAACACAGATGTCCTTGAACCTGCGGTCGAAAATTGTCTCGCCGATCTTCTCGAGCTCAGAGCGCGCAAGCGTTATTTCCATTAAATAAGAGTCCGGATCTTCTCCTTGCTTTATGTTGGAGGTGACGGACTTGTCCATTTGCGACCGGATCGCTTTATCAGTGACCTTGTTGTGATTCAAGATAAGCTCTTGTAGGGCTTGTTGTCCGTCACCGGTCGTCCCAGTCGTATCCTCGTGCTTGAGTGCAATTAGAGATGCTGGTTTCACCGTTAGTAGAAAAACCATGGGGTACAGACCTTGATTTGCCCTTTCTTAAGATGCGGTTTCTTGTGCGCGTGCTGGTAAAGATCCCGTACCGGCCGTCGTTTCGGTCGGTCGAGGATGCCCTTAAAAGAGAGTAGCGATATCGCGTCTGGATACTCCAATTACAACCGCTAATCGTTTATACTAATCTCGAAAATCGCCTGGGCTGCGCCCATCGAACGTTCGCAATCTATTGATGCTGAAGTGCTTCTGCTGTTGGATTCCCCCATGGTGCTGATGAGTAGGCACCACGTGGCAACTTGCTCATATGCCTTGCATGATTCCAGTACTTGTACAGCAGTGTAGCAGTACCAGTAATCCCGCCGCACGTATTATACGAGCTGCTCATTGTGTGTCGATCTGTATCGTAGTTCGTGACCAGAATCTGTCTCGTAGTTCGTGACCAGAGGTTGCCTCTCCAGGAAGCACTGACACGGATGGATGCTGGATGTGCTGGATTAAGATTAGTAGATACATCATATCAGTTTAATACATAGGAAGCACACTGGTTTTGTCAAGACTAGCGGTCGCGCCCATACCATATAGATATTCGGCCCATTGCCCTGGTGGTCGAGTGGTTACCCCCGAATACGACAAGTTTGTTCTGGGTATCGAATCCCCCGTGAATCAAAGCTACGTACGGTGGGGGGGTCCTTTTTTTCTTTCTTGAGTGTTTCGTTTTTGCAGTGGCTCGACGTCTCGCGCGCGAGAGTGACCCCTCTGTTCCTTGTCATAGCTAATGAGCTTTCGTGCTGTTTTAACTTCTCGACAATTTTTCGATACCCACCGGCAAAGGGGTACTCACTTACCTTAGGGTTAGGGTTAGGGTTAGTGTTAGGCTGGGCCAATCAAATTGCCTAACTTGCGGCTGTCAGTAAGATAGAGTCACTCGTGCGAAGTATGGTAATATGATAGCTCAAACCCGGCAGGGAAAAAGGGGACATGATGGAATATTGTAGTACGATACCGTAGCCTTCGTCCGTGGTGGGTCGAACGTTTGAGTACATTTGCAGCAATACGAAACTAAAAAAATGAACTGATATTAAAATAATCAAAGAGCCATAGCCCCCTGGCCGCTGCCGGCGGAAACATTTTGCCGCTAGCCGTGGCGCTATGGGGGAGACGCGAGCCATCCCTCGTCTCGATCGTTGTGCACGGGTGTTCTTTAACTCTTTTTTGCGTTGTTTTTAATTCTAAAGCGCACTACGCCGTTCTTTGATGAGAAGCAGAGTTGAATTATTCGTTATTTTTTCATGTAAAAAAATAGAATCGAATTACGAATTAACGTGCTCTTCGTTCGTCTGGGCTTTTTTTGCCCTCAAACAACGTGACAATGTGCAGCATAGAAAGCTATAAGCTACAACGTCGACAACTGACGAGCACCTACTCTGTGTGCTGTTTGTGTAATTTCTCGTTAATTTCCGGCATACAAAGCCAGGACACATCGATACACCGCAATAAATATAGTAGGTGTGCTGCACGCCCACCCCCCACCTCAACTATCCACCTCCGGTGTATTTTTGTCCCCTCAACTCAAGACTATCCCTGTCCCTCCCACGGTTATACACGAGCATTACGGAACCACGTATGCGGTCGGTCGCCGTTTGCTTGCTCCTGGCGCTAACTCAAGCATCACCGAAAGATTGAAAACATCCTCTCCATGAACGAAGACGATGGCTAGCTGGAGAAATACAACATCTGATACCAACGTAAACCACGTGGGGAGCGCCTGCTTGTTGTGGTTGGTGCTACTGTGCGTACTGCTGTGTGCTGTGCTGCCGTGTTGAGGGGTTGGTGGCTGTGGCTAGGATATACCAGGTACTAAATATGCACGAAAAACAGGGTTTCCGTATCATTTATAAGCGTTATTATAGAGGGGCCGAATAAAAATGAAAAATATTTTTAGGAGGCGGGAACCGATAAGAATACTATATAAAAGTATACTCTAGCGGGGAGGTCGAAGATTTTGTCGAAACTCATTTTTGCAAGCTGTGTGTGATACTCCGATCGCGCGTATTACGGGTTGTGTGTCCGCATTATGGATATAGGTCGGCGACTTCCCTCGCAACTACAATGTAGCTATCAGGGCCAACAGGGTGATGTTCAGTCTGTGCGCGGAAACTATGAATCCCGTTTATGAGGGGGGGAAAATATGACAGCTGTGGAAGGAAATGCATCAGTTAATCAATTGAATCCTGTAGGTCGAATAACCGGGTGAGGGGAGGGTGGAGTTTTTTAGGAAGTGTGGGCCTGGGTTTGATCAAGAGGGAGTGGGGAGGGGGGCGGAGGTGGGGGGCTGAGGGGGGGGGTGGGACGGGCGGGGACATATCAATTTGTGCGTGAAACTGTCAATCCTTTAAGAGGAAAAAAGGACGGTTTTGAGAAGAATGCACCAGTTTATCATGGGGGAGGGGGCGGGACTGGCGGGGCAGCATAATCTGTGCGTGGAACTATGAAAATACTGTAGTGGGATAAATGTGACGGTTTAGGAAAGAATGGACCAGTTTATCATGTATATCCTGCAAGTCTTACAACCAGTGAGTAGAGGGCCGAGTGTTCGATGGGGTGGGGGTCGGGGTGGGGTGGAGGGGGGGGGGGGGGCGAAAGGGCTTTAGGTCGCGTAGATGTAGGGGTTTGCTATACGCGTGGTGTTAGGTCTAGGCGATAGTGCGCGGGTTGTGGGGAAGGAGGGGCGTTGGCGGGGGGGGGGGGGTGAGTTGCAGCAGCAGCATGGATGGCTCTAGAAAAATAATGATGTGATATCCAGTGCGTGTACGTGTTTATTTCTCCGGCAGCTTTCGATGTTAGTTGAGGTGTTTGAGCAAGAGGGGGCAGGAAAAAAAGAAAAAGGGAGGAGGGTGGGGGGGGAAAGGGTTTTCAAGAGGTTTAGGCCCCATATGACATAAAAATACACTGCAGCAGTGAGATCGAAGACTTGGTCGAAACTCATCTTTGCAAGCTTGTGTGTGATAATCCGATCTGTATGTTGTTTGTTGTTCATAGAGATAATTCGGCGTTATGGTTCAGAGTTTTTTTCGCGGAGTACGTACGTAGCTTACTTTGACAGCAGCAGCTGGCAGTGTTTGGTTCATCGCGCTTGTGTGGAGATACCAAGCGGATACCTCACGGAAGGGTGCTGGCAAACTGGTAGAACACGCGAACAGACAGAGCTGGTGTTTACAACTGGACAGCTAGCAGCTGTCGATCACTGGACCAGATAATTGGTGATTTCGTGATTCTCGAGTTCATCGCTAGACGGCGAATCGATGAATTAACGAGAGCAAGAAGCAACATCGAAGGCGAAGCGCTTCATACGAAGCATAGGAAGCGAGCGCGGAATAAAAATCGGCGTATTCATGAAAAAAATTGGCCCCCGGGAGTGAAAAAAGGCTCCGTCGGCTCCAAATTGAATATATCTCGGCTTTTTTTATAAAATCCTTGAAAATCGGTGTTTTTGTGTTTTCCGGGTTTTTCGTTGAAAAAACCGAACGAGGCTTAGCCTAACATATACCAATATTACCAAAACGAATAATACTAAATGTGCACCTCTGTCTCGTAGTTGTTTGACCACAAGAACTATCTGCACGATCTACGACGCGTCAGCAGGGACATTGGTTGTGCTTGGATGTAGAAAAGTGAATTCGCGTTGGAAAACGCACGGACACCTGCGCTACACACCGCTGTCGCCAGTAGCTACACACCGCTGTCGCCAGTATAGGAATGCTTCATATAAACATTTCAAAAAGACTGGGTACAAAACAAAAAATGTTTTGTAGACGCTGAAATACGCCCATGACAGGGCGACGTGGAGCACGTCAGGCCAACCTATTAATGGACCACCCAACCCTCCAACAACACTCTAACTCCGCCAATACAGCTGGCTCCTGCTGCTCCGCTTTGAGCTGCGATTGCGTTTGGACTCCGGTACTGGGCACTTCGGATCGTTGTTGAACCAGACATTCCGGTACCTGCACCGTCAACGACTATCATGTGAGCCGAATACGATATGTATGTGCGCGGTTCTATCGAAACACCAACGCGACGTAGAGCTACTACTACTGCTGTATTTAAACAAAATGATAGGGCAGCTCCATCTACTCTTTGCCCCGGTGACTTACTGTAATACATAGGGTTAGGGTTAGGGTTAGGGTTAGCAATAATATACTGTCGTTCGTGTCGGTTAGAAATAACCCAACATTGTGTATCACTGCTCTACTCATACGCCAGCGTATGGGTGACTGATCCAGTCCAACCTCGCTACCTACCTGTGTATATATATTATATGGTTATTCCCTACACCAATCTCCCCCTGGATCATGCGTATTCCTTGCTCTTGTTTTGAAAATAAAAGTACACTCCATCCAGCTGTGATCGAATATTTTGTCGAAACTCAACTTTGCAAGCTGTGTGTTATACTCCGATCTATCACATTTTGTAATAATACAGAAAGCGTCAGGTAGCGTGCCGAGCTCCGTTTACAGGCCAAATCATTAGTGCATCTTCTACCTTCCATGTATGGCACCTGTCAGTACATGTACCATACATGTACATGCAAGTCTACAGGCTGCTTCAAGCAAAAACCCACAAATAAATGTACTGCCCCACGAATGCCGGTGGTGATGCCTATTAGTAGTCAAAGACTGAATATTGCAATCTACAGGTAGGTTGTGTTCTGCAGGGTACGGACGAACTGTATACCAGGAGCATTTTCCCCGGTATTGCCCTACAATAAAGTATGTAAGAGTTGTATTATAGGACATTCATGCCCGTACGTACCCGGAAGTTCTGGAAGCTATCCACGACGGTCATACCCGTACCCGGACCTTCTGTCGGTTCTGTACGCCCGTCGCCACAATACCCGTGGTACGGGTATTGTTTGTTTGTACCCGCTCGGATCTTGTGTGAGTTCTGCACGTCCGTCCCACACAATACCCGGAACTTCTGTAAGTTCTGTAAGACTCTCGTACCCGTACCCGTAACTTCTGGAAAGTTTTGTAGGATCCCCATAGCCCTACGCGGAATTTCTGTGACTCCTGTATGACTTGTGACACAATACCGGAGGTACAGGTATACCTTTGTTACAATACCCGTGAAGCCCTGTAGTGTATTATTTCAGCTTTAATCCGAAGAGTGCATTATTCATTATTAATTCGCGTGTTCTCAGTCACAATGACCGAACACCGAACAACAGTGTGTTGCCTTCTTCACACAATAAGCTAGAGTTGTACTCCTTTTAGAAAAACTCAGGTACTACTGGCGAGTACGAACATTCTTTGCCAATACTCGTCACGGACACGAGAAGTACTTTCAAACTTGCCGGTAGTCGGGGCCCGAGTACCCGCCAACTCGCGAGTACCCGGATACTCCTCGCTGTACCCGGGCACTCGCTGTTCACCGCCTGGAAACCGCGGCGATGGTGGTTTTTTGTTCCCAAAATCACGTACCCTGTGCACTTAGCCGTCCAAAGTCTGCAGGGAACGAGGATAACCACTAAAAAGCAGTTCGAAGGATATCTTACACAAACATCGAGATATATTCAACACGCTGGGCCAGACCGCCGACCGATATAGCGCCTTGGCATAAAACAGCAGCCCAGCAGCAGTAGTACAAGCCATGGCCATGGGTCCAGCCCAACGGAGGGTGGAGGCCAGACTTCATGCAAGTCTGTCGGCGGGACCCCAACTTCTAACGTGCGGCAAGGAGTAGGAGGCGCTCAGCCGGAGACCAGTAGCAGCAGCAGCAACAACACGAACAGCAAGCAGCTTGACTTTTTTGGAGATCTTTTTCGACGTTACCCCCGACGAGAGGTTCCGTCCACCCTCGTCGCTAGCCTCTGGCACGCAGCACGCTCGATGGAAGTATCACACACAGCTTTATAACAAATATGAGCTTCGACGAAATCCTTGATCTCACAGCTGATATATTTGTGTGTTCTGTTTAGGCCAGGAGGTATTCCCCATTAGGTTTTTCGCTATTTACGGTTATTTAGGTTCAGAGGAAACATGCCCGCGGAACGTGCTCGCGCATGCCCCAAACGGCCGGAAGTTCAAAGCTGGCGCGCTGGCATGACACCGGCAGGCCATGCAGAGAATGCACGCCTCGTATTTTTCGGGCACGTTATCGGGGCTAACGGGGTCGCGGAGAAGGAGCGAGCAACATAATCTCCTCTTTTTGACTAAATCGTGGGGGACCCCACATTATCTACTACATTTATCCTCTACCCCATTTTGACAGCATTTGTCCCGCCTGTGGCCGAAACCCCTACTAATTGTGTCTCCTTCGAAGGCGACTATACAGTGGGGGCTTCTACTAAGTTTATCCTCTACCCCCTGTATCCCCTCTTGACTAAAATCCGTATCCTCTCTTGACCGATGATGACCCCTTCCAAAGCAAGCATACAGCGGGGACGGCTGCACGTCACCGCCCAACGGCCTGAACAGACTACGAATGGAACATCCAGTAGTCGTGAGTAGCTGCTATCGTTATCGCCGAAAAAATTACGGAGGGGGAAACTAACAAAAATATTATCAAATCTTTAAGGATAGCCACGAAAACAAGCGGCAAACACATTTGCTTCTTGCGAAAAGCGAAATTTATCGGATGACCAGAACACAGGATCCCACTCTTCATATCGTATATGTATTACGAGTATCATACGCCAGCCGTCCATACCGCCTTTATTCATTTCCCTATATAATAGTCACAACCGGCACTACTCCCGATACGTGCAGTACAGGTTGTGCTACACAAACATATATTCGTGCCAGGCGATGTCGAAGGAAGGCACAGTAGCGGGTAACCAGCACGATAGAGGGACATCTGCTGTCTATTATTGCTGCTGTAACACGTGTATTCTCACACCTGGTATAATTTCATGCCGGATCAGACCAGTTTCGTAGCTTTCTCGTTGATGGATAGTAGAACGCAATTGCTTAATCTTCGACAACCATATGGGCACAGGCTTGCTATGCCGTTGGGTAATAATATTGTCTTCGTGCATGCTTCTATAGGCGCTTGTGTCCCCTTCGGCCCGACGCGCCGAGCACAGCACGTCGGCCAGGACGTGCCCACGACCTCGTAATACTCCTATGGCTTTAACCAACTTTTAATAGTTATTATTTCTCAAGCAGTAACTACATTTTCCCAACTATAGCTTCCACTTCTCTTCTTTGTGGTTACCCTTAAAAAAATGTTTTGTTTTGTTTTGTTTCCTTCTTGCTTCGTCATTTTGTCGGAGATGAACGATCGCAACTCCTCGCGATTGCTGGATGTTCCGCTTGTGAAATATTCGGGCAGCTGGGCTGTGACGCCATGACGTGCAGCGATCCCCGCTGTGCTCGTTTTAGAACTTGTCAGAATCGGTCAAGCGGGGGTATGGTTGTTGGTCAGAGGGAGGACAGATGCCGTCAAAAGGGGTACATGATACATTTTGTAGATTATGTGGGGTATACCCCCCGCATGGTTTAGTCAAAAGAGGGGGATGAAGTTGCTTCCTTCTTGGCCGCGGCATGACAGAGACACAACATGTTACAAATACACCAAGCGAGATGACGTGGGCATGCGATGTCACCACTATTGAACGCGAGGGTGACTTTACTTTGTTAGGCATATGCTACTGCGTTTGGTAGAGGTTGTGAGGCGATCATGCAAACGGCCGGAGGCACGAAATACCATGCGTAATAAGTTGGTAGTGTGGTTTACTGCAGTGTTAACATAACTGTCTGTACTTCTTTTTCACATTGTTATTATCTAGTGTACGATTATACGCCCCGTTTTCTCCCCACTGTTGTCGAAGATGTTGTGGTCCTGTAGATGTCGCGTCCATGTCTGGTGCTCTTGTCAGTGGTGCTCATGGAAACATGCCCTAGCGTGTAGTAGATGATCGCTGAGTTGTGTTCCGTTCCTTTACATCAAGCCAGGTAGTATATGTCAACGCAACCGCTTGCTTGAAAACGACAAATAAAATTCCGCACACACCTGATACAGAGGAGGCGCGGCCCGAAGATTGTTCAGTATACCGACGGTCAGGAACAGGTTATAGAGCAGCGCACTTCATTTTTACTACCGCTCCTCACTCCACCTAAAATATACAATTTTGTCCCCCTCAAAAACGGGTTTTATATTTTTGGCGCATAGTTTGATTAACATCACCCTGTTGACCCTGGTACAAGCTACACTGTAGTTCCAAGGAGAGAGCCGCCCACCTATATCCTTAATCAGGACACACACCCAGTAATACGTGCGATCGGAGTATCACACACAGCTTGCAAATATGAGTTTCGAGGAAATCTTTGTTCTCACAACTGGATGGAGTGTATTTAAGTATTTAAAATGTAATATACATCGCCTAGACCCAGCACCACGCGTATAGCAAACTCCTCAGAGATATACATCTATGCGACACAAACTGTAGGAACCCCCCCCCCCCCCCCCCCTTCGAATACTCCGCCTTCTCCTCACTGGTTGTACGACTTCTAGGATACCTGGTATACAAAATAAACTCATGCATTTATTTGTTCCACAACCAACCCTCAGATTTGTCCCCTTATAGGATTTATAGTTTCCGCGCACAGATTGAGTTGACCCGCCCGCCCTTCCCCCCCCTCCGCTCCCTCTTGTTCAAGCCCAAGCCCCCACGCCCTTAAAAACTCCGCACTCTCCTCACCGACCGGTTGTTCGATTTTATATACTTGATAAACCGATGCATTTCCTTCCACAGCTGTCAGATTTTGTCCCCCTCAAAAAACAGCTTTTTTATAGTTTCTGCGCACAGACTGAAAACATCTCCTTGTTGACCCTGGTACAACCTACAACACTGCAGTTTCAAGGGGAGTTGCCGACCTATTTTATCATCAATGAAGACACACACCCCGTAATACCCGCGATTGGAGTATCACACACAGCTTGCAAACTAATATCTTAGAGCTGGAGTGAATACAAACTTATATAATACCTGGTATATAATATTTTTTCATGTTATTCGATGTTGGAGGAAGACGCCATAATTATATACCTGGTACTCGTATCTACTTATTTTTTATTTTCGATGTTAGAGGGAGACGATGAAATATTTTCCAGCTACCTGCTACTTCGGAAGTATTATTTTCGATGTTCGACGGAGACGATACTGATAACGTGCCAATGAGCATGGTTGTTTATTTCGCTCAAATCGCGTCTGACTTGAGAGCAGTGAGAGTCCTGGGTGGTAAGTGAAACGGCATGGTGCGCGACGCGTATCCCGCGCAGAAAGTTCGTTCTTTGTCTAATCACGCGCAGAAAGTTCGCTTTTGGTCTCATCACGCGCAGAAAGTTCGTTTCACTTACAACCCAGAATGAATCATCCTCTGACATGAGATGCCTGGGTAGTAAGTGAAACGGGCATGGTGCGCGATTGGCATCACGTGCAGAAAGTTCATTGTTCGTCCTATTATTTTTCTGCTACTAAAAATAATACTTCGTATATGATAAACATCAAAATACACTCCAGCTGTGAGATCGAATATTTAGTCGAAACTCATCTCTGCAAGCTGTGTGTGATACTGCGATCGCGCGTATTACTGGTTGTGTGTCCTCATAAAGGGTATAGGTCGGCGACTCCCCTTGCAACTACAGTGTAGCTATCAGGCTCAACAGGATGATGATGTTGGGCAGTACGTGCGCGGAAACTACAAAAACCCGTTTCTGAGGGGGACAAAATCTGACAACTGTAAAAGAAATGCATCAGTTTATCAAGTAAATCCTGTAAGTCGAATCACCGGTGAGGGGAGGGCGGAGGTTTTCAGGACCTGGGGAACTGATTTTGATCAAAATGGGGGGCGGGCGGGGGGGGGTGGGGGGGGTGGCGGGTGATTTTTATAGTTGGTGGCTGGTCCATCTATCTGTTATCTGAAAAATGGGAACGGAGCCTAAAAGGAGAACGAACGGGTTTTTTTAAAAAAGCAACGCAATTGTGTACAACTCAAAAAAAAAAAAATGACAGTCCTGTGGGGCTGTACAGCAGCCTTCGAATGAGCTGTCGCTCAGGCTGGAAGTCCTCGGCATCGCCGTGGTAGCCAGCATCTAGAGAAATCACAATAGAGCCAGCGTATATCGCTTTTTGCGCCCACCCGAAGACACGAGATGGAGCATGACCGTTCTGACGAGCTCCTCTCACAGGGCTGGTCAAGGGGTTTCGCAGGATCATTTCGGTTCTCTGATACACCACATGGTTCTGGAGATAACTCTTGATTCTCATTTTAGGCTCCGTTCCCATTTTTCTGAAAACTCTGTTCCTATCTGCTTTGAAAACCCGAACACATGCATATAATATGAATGTATGTGTACGTCGTTTCCTTTCTAGTAGTATGGAAGGCATTGTGACAACTGTCCTGTCCACTGCCGTACCCCTTGCGTTACCAACCCTGTGTTTATTGCACCGTCAGGGACCAAACAAGCTCGAACAAGGTCACCAGTGCCCGTGAATTCGTCTCTCAATGAGTACTCAAGTATTTGCCGAGAATTGCCCCAAAACTCAGGAGTATCCAAATCCCCCCCCCCCCCCAGATTTCGTGAGTACCCGGGTATTTATCGGCGAATACTCGCAGGGGTGCACCTCTACAATAAACCTTTGTTTCTACCCAACCACACCAGTACCACCCGGTACACGCAGTGTCTGTGCTGATTCTCCATCCTACTCGTGGAGGGATTCGAATTCGGTCGTCACAGACCATGAAACAGAGTAAACCAAACAATCGCAATTCATCGAGGTAAATCGAGTGATATGCTAGCGTACCGGTGTGTGTGTGTGTTCTTCACATTAAACCGTTCTTCTACTCGTCGACATCCAGCACACCCAGTGTCCGTACTGATTCTTCACCCTAGAAAGATCAGCTCTGTGGTCACAAGCCACGACACAGAGATAATGCATCGTAATGCATTCGACAACGCAATGTCATGCCCTAGTACTGGGTACGACAGGCACAACATACATACGTCAGCAACAGAAATACATTGGAAGAGAGAAATACGAAATAAACAAAAACAAAAACAAAAACAAAAACAAAAAACAAAAAACAAAATAAGAAAACAAATAAAAACAAAGATAAAAATAAAACAAAAAAAATGAAACAAACAAAATGAAGGGGAAATCGAAGAAACAACCCAACCGCAAAGGAGAGCCAAAGCTCGGAAAAGAAACATAATAAAATGAAATAAAATAAAGTAAAGTAAAACCAAAATAAGATAATCCGAACACGAGCCAAAAACCTGGACACGCAAGGAGGGAACAAAGGGGAAAAAAATACCCCAGAGAAAGACGAAAAGTGCTATGTACCTACTAGTCGGCCTGGTACCTTGCTACCCTGTCTGCCATCTCCTTCCTGCCTTCGTCCACCGCGGTCTCCCTTCTATTCCTCCTGTTGCCCCCCCTGCCCCCATTCCCTTGGACGGCTTTCCTTCTACTCCTCCTGTTTCCCCCCCTCCCCCCTTTGTGTTCTTCTCATTAAACCAAAATATCTTGTAAAAGAGAGAAACAACGAAAGAAACCAAGACAAAATAAATAAATAAATAAATAAAAAGGGGAGCCAAAGCACGGGAGATAGAAACATACCCCGAGCATGAGCCAAAATGGACATGCAAGGGGGAAAGAAAGGGAAAGAGAAAAAATACCCCGGAAAAAAGAAACAAGTAGAAGAAGGAAGACTGGGAGGGCCAAATAAAACAGGCTCGTCACCTACCCACCATGCAAGACTCCCTTCATAAGGATAAGAAGGGGAAAGAAAAAAAATAAAATAAAATAAAATAAAATAAAATAAATTCACGGAAAAATCAAAGTACCAAGACATCACATTCCGAGCAGCCGCAGCAGTTGGCGGTACGAGTGGCATAGATAGAAAGGTTCCACCTACTAGTCGGCCTGGTACCTTGCTACCCTGTCTGCGGTCTCCTTCCTACTTTCATCTACCGCGGTTTCCCTTCTACTCCTCCTGTCCCCCCCCCTGCCCCCATACCCTTGGGCGGTGTTCCTTCTACCCCTCCTGCTGCCCCCCCTCCCCCCGTTCCCTTCGACACCACCCACGGCGGATGCGCGGCGCTGTCTACTCAGCTTTGCCTCATCCTCGTGCCACCTGCCCATGAACCGTTCAGCTGCTTCAAGGACCCCCCGGTACCACTTGCCCACCTTTTTTGCTGCAGTGGGCCACAGCGCGGTCCCAACTCCAAAAACTAAGGGGGAGTGTTCCGTTGATCCCTCGTTGGCTTTGAACACCCTAAGGTCCTCAGCTATGGCTCTAGGCCAAGTCTTAAGTTGTCCGCCTGGTTTCGGGTTCTCCACACCAGCGATCGTCCCGAACATCAACCGACGGGGCAGTCGCCCCTTGTGTTGTCGCACCAGGGCCCCGGCAAAGAAGAGCCGCCGTTTACGGATGGTCGTTTCGATGCTCTCGCATCGTGTCATCCTGAGGGCCTTCGCGTACGAGAGGGTGGTGTGGTCGGTGCGTAATCGGCGCTGGAAGCCAATGACTCGCAAAAGGACTTCGTGGTGGGCTGATCGGAGCTTGGCGAAGTGGTCCGCATTGAGGGTCCACGTCACACACCCGTACAGCAGGGTCTCAATGACCTCGGCCTTCAGCATGCGGACTTTCAGACTAAGCGGGGCGGTCGTCCTGTCATACAATTCCGGGCCAAACCGTTTGAGGCATGCCCGCATGAGACGGATCCGTCGTTCGATTTCGAGCGAAAGGTCAGCGCTTTCGTGGATAATGCCGCCTAGGTATAAAAACTGGGTCGTCTGTTTATACCTCTGGCCTGATGCTTCGATCGCGAGCGGTGGGGCGAGGGATGTCTGGTCCGGTGTTCGTAGCAGCATCGTCTCTGTCTTCTTTTCCGATACCGTGAGGCCTGCTGCTTCGAAGACAGTCACGATGACTGTCATCATTTTAGCAAGGCCTTCCGCCGACTTCGAAACAATTCCTGCGTCATCTGCGTACAACATGCCCCACACAGCCCTTTGCACGCATGCCAACGGTTCCTCTTTTCCGACTGCACTGCCCTCTTCGAGGTGAACCAAATCCCTTACGATGCTTTCGTCTTTGCTGAAGCGTACCAGCACGACGTGTATCGCAGCAGCGAAGAACACGTTGAACAGTAACGGTGATAGCACGCAGCCTTGCCGCAGCCCCTGGGTGACATTAAACCAATCCGAGTGCTCGCCGTCATCCGCACGCACGCGAGCCCGCATGCCTTCGTGGAAGTTGCGGATAACTGTAAGCATCTTGGTTGGTACGGCAAGGCGTGTGAGTACCTCCCACAACAGTTCCCGGTCGACAGAGTCGTACGCTTTCTGCAGATCGATGAAGCACATGTACAGGGGGATTTTCCTCTGTCGTCCGAGCTCTTGCAACCGGCGCACGACAAACAGCATGTCGACCGTCGACCGTGCGGGACGGAAGCCGCACTGTTCTTCAGGAAGTATTTCCTCGGCCTCGCAGTAGTTGCTAAGGCGGGACGCAACGATTTTCAACAATATTTTGCCTGCGTGGGCAACAAGCGAGATCCCTCTGTAATTGTTGCAATCAGTTCGATCCTTTTTTTTGTGAAGGGTCTTGATGATAGCATCTTTCCATTGCTGGGGGACTTCGCCCGTTACCCACACGTTGACAAGGATATTGTGAAAACACTGGACGAAAGCGGGGTGGTCAAGTTTTAGTAGTTCGACCGGGAGACCGTCTGGTCCAACGGCTTTCCAATTTGACATGCCCTTAATCGCATCCGTCATCTCGTCCATGGATGGTTCATCTCCAAGCGATAGTTTAAGCGGTCGCGGTGGCAAGAGGTCGATGATCGTGGGATCGAGTTTCAGCGATTTCGTGTTCAAGAGTTTGTGGTAGTGCCCCGCCCATCGTTCACGAATTTGCGCTTGATCCCGCAACAACGTGCCATCCTCGTCCATAATAAACTGCTCGCTCCTCGCTTTTGTACCTTGCAATCCCACCGTACTCTTCAGGTGCTTGTAGAACCCTCGTTGATCGTTACTCGCTAGGAGTCTCTCGGTTTCGGCGAGGTACTCTTCAAAGTACGCTTGTACTCCTGCGGCAACCACTTCCTGCAGATTCGCACACGCAGATCTCAATTTCTTCCACGCTACACTATCTCGGGGGTTGGCACGCAAGAACTGTCTCGCATCCTCCCTCGCTGTCCATGCTACTCTGAAAGCGGCCGAAGTTTCGGCAGGCTCGCACCAACCATGCCGGCGGTGGCGACGTGGTGGAGGTGGCACCTCTTTCTCTACAGCATCGATGATAGTCGTGGTGAAAAACTCAACCATGCCAGACGTGTTACGGGGCTGGATAGGTTGGTTGAGAGTGGAAACAACCCTCGCGATTACTCGTTGGCGACGCTTTCCGTCGGATAAAAAAAGCTGCCTGTCGAATTCTCGGCGTTTTGGGGGTTTCAGCATTTTTCTGTTGGACGAAAAGTGACCACTAAGTCGGACCTTGATGTACACAATGTTGTGGTCTGAATCGGCCTTAGCTGGTGGCGGAGGCTGTGGGATGACTTTAACATCATGTACTCTAGGTCGATGGGCTTGGCGGGTTAGGATGTAGTCTATCCTCTTACGGTCATTCGGGCTGGTGCCGTTGTACGTATGCGATATCCCACATTTGCGCGTGCTGAAAAATGTGTTGGTGAGAGCTAGCTTGCAATTGGTAGCGAACGACAAAAGTCGTTTGCCATTATCGCTACGAGCATCTCGTCCGTATGCTCCAAGCACCCTACTTTCATCATCACCGCACCCTTCCATCCTCTGCCCAGTTCGCGCGTTAGCATCCATCAGTACAAACAAACACTCTTTAGTGGGGATCTGTTCAACCAGGTCCTCCAGCTTTTGCCAGAAAATACCTTTCAGCTTGGTGTCTTTGGTACAATCAGTTGGGGCGTACGCAACGACGAAATTAACAGCATCGCATCGACCATCCAACTCAAAGCGCATAGACATAAGCCGTTCGTCAATGAACTGCTGGGTGAACCGGTACGAGAACACAACAAAACAAGACAGACCATAAGAAAAGACTATAAAAAATACTTCGGAGTATATGAAAACATCAAGAGAAACGCGAAACAAACACACGACAGGTGTGGTTCACGTATGTAGGTTTCATATGATAATATCACCTGTTCCTGTTGTTCATGTTTCTTTCGATCACACCGGTCGCCCGGGTGACGTATCCCGTTATCCTCGAACCGACGCATGCTACGATACAACGAGGTATGTATGCCATTTTTTATCGAAAATCGTTTCTGAATGACAGAGCCCGTTTTGGGGGACAATTACTTAATCGTTTCTGAATGACAGAGCCCGTTTTTGGGGACAACTACTTGCATTTATTATAGGGAAGGGTTCGGGGGCTGTAACGGGGATCCCTTTAGAGCCCAAAAACTCATCCCCATCCTAACTTCAAGTAAATATGTCCTTAAAAAGGGGTTCCAGTGGTGAAGGCGTTAACCTAGTAATATTATCGGCCGAAATATAATAAGGCATCTTTTCGCATGATTCTTGTTGTGTATCTAGACAATGGAATTTTTCTTCCGGTAGAAGCTTTGTTTTTCTCCGGGTCAGCTTTTGGGAGGGACAGGTCTCAAGCTCCCAAATCGAGGAACCTCAGAAAAAATGTGGTTGCACCTCTATCGCAGCAGGCGTCAGCATGGTACACTGTGACCACGGACTTGATTATGCGAGTTAATGTGAGAACAACTACAGTACATTACTATTGTTGTATAAATGTATGATTGAAAACAAAAACAACGGAAAAATACACTTCGTCAGCTGTGTTTATAGGTCGGTCAGTTACTACGTGACACACGTCACGTGACTATACGGCTAACCTTGAAGCACCCTTGCCGGTGACATGACCTTGTAATAGAGCTTGTGGGAAGTGCCCTACCCACTAATAGTGGAAAATAACAGCCACGACACACCAAGACGTGATTAAATCTTGATCATCCGGTGCTGCTGTCGTTCCAATTCGATAGTAACTAGTTATTAGTTACGAAATCACATATAATATAATCGCCGTGAAAAAGCCCGAGACTCGTGGAGAAAAACAACTCGATGAAAGTATAGATTTACAGCTAAAAATTAACCGCGAAACTTGTCAATATTTACAACTTGCAAAAATAAAACGATTGTAGTGACAATAAAAATGACTCAATCATAGTGGAAACATTTTTGTCAACTATACTACTATTTGATCATTTCCACCCAACACTCCAGCAAAAAACAATCATGATTCAAGTATGGATTTTAAGCAAAACATAAGAAAAAACGAAAAGAAAAATAACATCAACAACTTTCATAACTATAATACCGATTGAAAAGGCAAAAAGTAATACTTGTTTTACGAGTAGTGTAAACAAAAACTTTTTGTCGACCATAGTATTTGATCATTTCAACTCAACACTCCAGCAAAACACAACTTGATTAAAGTATCGATTGACAGCTAAAAACAAAAAATATACCTGTAACGTGAGTATTTTCACGTCAACACCCCACGGCATACAACAACTCGATTAAAGTATAGATTTACAAATAAAATATATTTACAAGTAACGTGTCAACATTATCAACAGCTCCCATCAATAATTACGATTGTGTTGCAGAAGTGACTTGATTATAGTGCGCACTTTTTTGTCAACTACTTCGAAGTATAATTTTACCGAAGACGCCAGCAAAACAAAATAGTTGATGGTTCAAGTATGGCCTAAGGACCTTTATCGGAATGATATTGAAGGACAAAATAAAGTACCAACATTTACTTACATTTTATTACCTGTTTTTTGCCACATCGTCCAAGTCCTACAATGCACATGTGGCCATTCGGCTACCCCAAAACACTCTCTGGAGGGCCATAAATCCTTCCCTCTTGATGTTGTTGTTGTTGTTGTTGTTGTTGTTGTTCTCACGTTCACTCGCATAACCAAGTCCGTGGTCCCAGGACAGGCTCCAGTCACTCTGGATGGAGCTGAGGAACACCCCAGGGAAAATACACAAACACACCGAAGGTGGTGCACGCATATATCACAGCTGACGCAATTCATGCGTCCACCAGAAACATATAAAAGTGAAATCGAGAGTCAGTCTACGATGTGCCAGGTCCATGCCGGTGCATACGTCTCATTACTCACGCCTGGAGAAATCGACTACACCGCTTGCCACCCAAGAAAGACTACCACGTATATATTACACGTAGTACCTATCACTACGCATAGGCACGACAGACGCAAGTCAATCGGAGAAAAGAAGAAAGAAAAGAAAGAAACAAAGAAAAGGAAAAAAGACAAAGGAAAGGAAAGAAAAGAGAAGAAAGCAACACAATAAAGAATCGAAAAAAGAAAGGAAAGAAAAGAAAAGGACAAGAAAGCAAGAAAAGACAAGACAAAAAGAGGAAGCACGGAGGGGAAGATAAAAAAAAATACAAAATATAGATAATGTCATACTAACTAGCAGACCCTAGGAACTGACTCAAGACGGCATTGGGTCCATAGATGGTATGAAGTGCATCATCAATGGCACTGGGGAGGGAACGCAACATGGCGGAAAAGTCAGGGCGGTCTTATGCTATCTTGTGACGGCCATTCGAAGGCCCACAACGTTCAAGACGATGATGGCCAAAGCCAGACTTCGGTCTCTTGGGCCCCCACTCCCCCCCCCCCCCCTTTCCCCCCTTTCCCCCTCCCTCTCTCCCCCTCCCCCCCTTCCCCCTCCCCCCCCCCCCCCCCCCCACCCCCCACCCCCCACCCCCCTTCCCCCTCCCCCCGGCCGCTCAGAGATGACAACGCTGGATGGCGCTGCCGCAGCCTTTGCGCCTCGCTCTGCAGCTTTGCGTCTCTCCGTTTCATGCCAATTCCGCATAAACAACTCGGCTCCCTCCTCTACTCGTCGAAACCATCTGCCAGCCTTCTGAGCGGCCTTTCGCCATCCTTCGAATTTCATTCCAAATACCGACATATCCTCCTTAAAATGAGCCATCCAGTCTTTCTCTTGACCCCTGAATAGCCCTTACCCCCAACAAGCTCCCCAAACATCACCCTCTGTGGAAGCCGCTCCTCCCTCATACGTGCTACGAATCCCGCAAACAATATCCTCCGTTTGCGCACTATCGCCTCTATGCTCTCGGAATCTGTCTTGGCAAGCGCGTCGGCGTACAATAGGGTGTGGTCGTCGCGCTTCCGTTTCCGCCATCCAAGGCATCGAAGGAGCATGGAGCGGTGAACCCGTCGTAGCCTGTCATAGTCAGGCTTCTTCGGGCTCCACGTCATGCAACCGTAAAGCAGTGTCCCGACCACCTCATCTTTCAGAATCCGCACCTTCAACCGTAAGCGCACACCCGGGGGATCACAGATGTCCATCTTGTACCGCTGGAAGCACGCCCGCGCCCTCTGAAGACGCCTCGTTATTCTAATGCTAAGGTCTCTGTCTGCGGTTATTGCCCCGCCCAAGTACACAAACTCGATTGTTTGTTTGTACACCTGGCCGGCTGCATTGATTGTGAAGGACACCTTCCCTCCGCCTTTGGTGTCCAGGCACATCAAAGTCTTTTTTTGCCTCGGATACTGTAAGCCCGAACGACGAGCATGCAGTCACGATCACCGTCATCATCCTCTCCATGCCTTCTGATGATCACGAAACGATGCCCGCATCGTCCGCGTACAGCATACCCCACAATCGCTGCACCTCCTCCCCCTCCTTCCCCCTCCGTCCGTCGACTTTGCCTGTGGGTGAAGTGCCCTTCTCCTCGCCCTCCCCCCTTTCGTTGGAGCTGAACCATGTTGTCCGTGATGGCTGCATCAGCGAGCAAGCGTTTCTCGGCCACACGCAGTACCGCCGTAAAAAACATGTTGAACAGCAGTGGCGCGAGCACGCATCCTTGCCTGAGACCTTGCCCCACGTCGAACTTGTCCGAGCACTCTCCATCATCCAGCCGCACGCATGCTTGCATACCGTCGTGGAATTGGCGGATGACGGCGAGCAGTCTCGGTGACACTTTAAAACGAGCAAGGATATCCCACAGCTGGAGGGTGGTAAAAAGTCGAGGACCGTATCGTGTGATGAATTTCAGACACTCCACACTGACGATCAGAGTGTTAAGTCGCGCACGCTCTGGAGGCCAATGTCATATATAAAAGCCTTTCGATAAAATCTTCGATCTCACAGCTGGAGTATATGTTTATTTTTATTGTAAAAAACCTCGGGAGGGTATGCCATTGTTTCCTGTGACTGTGGAGGGTATCCAACAATTCTCGGCACTATCGTGTGATAAAAACAAAACACACCTGTTGATTGTTGCTTGGATATGATGCGGATATGATGACGGTTGAGTATTGTAGAGGTTTCCAGTTATAAGCTGGCTACATCGTAGCGGTATATCGGGATGGTGGAATGATTTTGGGTATTTCGCCGCCACTCCTCGTTGTGCTCCTCGTTGTGCTTCTTCTACAGATGATTCTTCTACCGAGTGAGTCTTATCCTCTCCACGATGTGCCTTGGCTAGGTGCAACGTAATATGTATGTACCTGGTACGTCATATATTTGTCTCCATACCGGTGACTCCACTACCCCACTATTGTCAGCTCAACGGGTAAGCCCTCTGCGCTTCGTAGGGATCAACAAACAACACCACTCGGACGTTCACCGCACGGACGTTCAGAGTGTTTGGGCGCGCACCCTCTGGAGGCTGACGGCATTCACCAAAGCCCTCCGGAGGGGCTATGGAATCGTACCTGCTGGATGGTGTCCAAAAAGGGCGACCCTACAGCGCAGTCGAAACCGCACCCACCACATACACTCGGTGGGTTTGAATGGTGAACCGCCTCAGGACACAGACAGTAACACGCGCCTCCTGTATACCTGGAAAATAGTATGTTGGAACAGTAAACAGTTTTGCTTTAACTTACGTCTCTGTACTACAACTGTACATGTATGTATGTTTTCTCAATCCAACTTAGCCTCTGGGCATACGTTTCTACACACACGATGTTTTATCTCTCCGATACAGACTACATTTAACGATTTTTCTGCGTCATGTAGACCCCACAGTTGCGAGCATACACTATAACTTGGCACAAAATACTACAGCATTATGTCGACCGTACGGTGTGGTGGCCGCCTACCCTGCCCCTTGCGCTCCTCCCTGATTACGCTTGGAAGCCTGTTCAACTAATCTACGTGCGTATGTTTCGGGACACCTTTGCTCTTTTTGACAATGTATACTATACAATGCTCCACAATGAGGCAACAGCACAACAACTCCTCACATGCGGTTACGCGAGCATCATATGCCATTCACAAAATTTACCAACCGCCATGTCTTCGGCTCTTGGCCATTGAACATATTTGTAATTGAAGGCAGCGCTCCAGTTCCCCCAAGTGCATACTCGAATAAATTCGCAGGGACTTTTTTCTTGCTCACAAATTGACTTGCGGAAAGTGTGAGAGTGAGTTAGCAAAAATACACGAAAAATCGACGAGCAGCGGAATTGCAGAGAACCCCATGCGCGATAAAAAGTGAAGGCAAGAACCGGGGGGGAGAAGGGACGACACCTGCGAGCACGGCTTGTCCAGAAGCTGGAAGAACGTTAAAGTGTGATGAATAATAAACTAAGGTTTCTTTCGATTCTAAGGGAATATATTAACCAGAGCACTTGTTATTTTTTTCCTCATTATCATCCCATTTATTTATTGTCCTCGCATTGCCCTTCTTCTTGTTCTTTTTGTTGTTGATCTCGCCCTCCCTACCCGTAGTAACTCAGATCCTGGGTCACTTCTCTCCCCTCCCCACCACGGTAGATAGATGCCTTCATATTTGTCGCGAAAAGAACTACCAGGCATTTTCTTCTCTCCTGCAATATTGTTGTTGAATCGAACACAATCCTTTTTGTGAATCGAATTGAATTTGATTCGATTTAGTAGAAACATACGAAATTGCCTCCTATCGGGAAACCATGTTGTTGTTGTTGTTGTTGTTGTTGTTGTTGTTGTTGTTGTTGTTGTTGTTGTTGTTGTTGTTGTTGTTGTTGTTGTTGTTGTTGTTGTTGTTGTCGTTGTCGTTGTCGTTGTTGTTGTTGTTGTTGTTGTTGTTGTTGTTGTTGTTGTTGTTTGTTGTTGTTGTTGTTGTTGTTGTTGTTGTTGTTGTTGTTGTTGTTGTTGTTGTTGTTGCTGTTGTTGTTGTATTGTTGCTGTTGTTCGCACATTAACTAGCATAATCACGTCTGTGGTTCCAGGACGGGCTCGAGTCACTCTAGAGTGAAGGAATACCCCAGGGAAAAAACACAAACCAAACGAGGTATATAAACGCATGTATATTTTATATATACAGACACACTCCATCTGTGAGATCGAAGATTTGTCGAACCTCATCTTAGCAAGCTGCGTGTGATACTCCGATCGCGCGTATTACTGAGTGTGTATCTTCATTAAGGATATAGGTCGGCGACTCCCCTTGCAACTACAGTGTAGCTTGTGCCAGGGCCAACAGAGTGGTGTTAGTCAGAATGTGCGCGGAAACTATGAAACACGTATTTGACGGAGACAAAATCTGACAGCTGTGAAAGGAAGGCATGATTTTATCAAGTGTATCCTGTACAATGTATAGCCGGTGAGGGGAGGGCGGAGTTTTTAAGGTCGTGGGGGCCTGGGTTTGAACAAGAGGGAGCGGGAGGGGGGGGGGGGGGGGGACTCAATATGTGCGCAGACTCTAAAAATTATAAAAGGGGACAAATCGGACGGCTGTGGAAGGAATGCATCAGTATCATGTATATCCTGTAAGTCGTACAACCAGTGAAAAGAGGGCGGCGTGGCCGACGGGCTAGGGGGTTGGGGGGAGCGAGAGGGGGGGAGGGGGGGAATTTCCAACATCGTCAAGTCGCATAGATGTAGGGGCTTGCTATACGGGTGGTTTTATATCTAGGCGATGGTGCGGGTGATGGGGAAGGAGGGGGTGTTAGGGGGGGGCGGGGGCGGGCGGGGGGGAATAGAGCTACGGCATGGATGGCTACAAAACTGATGAGGTGATATCAACTGCGTGGGAATGTTTATTACTCTGGCAGATTTTGATTTTAGGTGGGGCGTTTGAACAAGAGGGAGCGGGGGACAGGGCGGGGGGGGGGGGGGATTGGAGCTAGACGGCATGGGTGGCTAGAAAGAGAACGAGGTGATATCAACCGCCTGGTAGTGTGTATTGCTCGGCCAGGTTTTGATTCTAGATGGGGCGTTTGAAGAAGAGGGGGGGGGGGGATGGGGGACGGGGGGCGGCGGGACAACCTTATAAGCGGGGAAACTATAGGTCCTGTAAGGGGACAAATCTGACGACTGTAGAAGGAATGCATCACTTCATATTACCTGCCTGGTATTGTATATATTTCTAGCAGATTTGATGTTATTATGTTAATGTATTAGGTGTGGTGTACAACCCAATGTTTGGTGTGGTATACAACGTGTTATGACTTCGTGGTGTGTTCTTATTGTACATGGATCGCAAGATAGAACATTTCAATCGATAGGTGCAACCACGCAGTTTCCATTATGTTTGCCGTGCCAATGTGGGGCTCTGACGTCGCTCATTATAAGACAGAGATAGATATTGCAAAATACAGGAGGCAAGGTGATGTGGTCATGCAATGTCACCACCATTGAGCACGAGGGGTAGAAGTGCAAATAGTCAGTGCTTGGAAGAAACGCTTCATGCACCCGCGCTCAATTTCGTTACTTCGTCAGGCGTACTTCGTTTGGCAGAGGTTGGGAGGCGATCGTGCAGACGGTAGGTTCAAAAAACCGTACGTAATAGGTTGGTAGTGTGGACTACCTCAATGTTAACGTATCTTCCTGTACGTCCTTTTCTCACTTGTATTCGCTCATGTACCATTTTACGCCCATGATTTTTGCCGTGTCGATATGGGGCTCTGAGGTCGCCGATTCTAAGACAGAGATACACATTACAAACACAGCAAGCGAGGTGATGTGGTCATGTAATGTCACCGCCATTGAACACGAGGGGGAGAAGTGCAAATCGTCAGTGTTTTGAAAGGAACGCTTGATGTACCCGCGCTCAATTACGTTACTTCGTTAAGCATATGCTGCTTCGTTTGGTAGAGGTTGTCTGGCGATCATGCAGACGGCAGGTAGGCACGAAATATCCTGCATATTAGGTTGGTGGTGTGGTCTACTGCAGTTTTGACATATCTGTCTGAACGTTTCACATTATTAGTATCTAATCTACGATTTTACGCTCTGTTTTTCCTCCCCCCCCACTATATTATAAAAATAAGAATACACTCCAGCTGTGAGATCGAATATTTTGTCGAAACTCATCTTTGCAAGCTGTGTGTGATACTCCGATCGCGCGTATTACGGGTTGTGTGTCCTCATTAAGGATATAGGTCGGCGTCCCCCCTTGCAACTACAGTGTAGCTATCAGGGTCAACAGGGTGAAGTTAGGCAGTCTGTGCGCGGAAACCATAAAAGCCGTTTCTGAGGGGGGACAAAATCTGACAGCTGTGGAAGGAAATGCATCAGTTTATTATCAAGTGAATACTGTAAGTCGAATATCCGGTGAGGGGAGGGCGGAGTTTTAAGTACGTGGGGGCCTGATTTTAATCAAAAGGGGGGGAGCGGGGGGAGGGGACGGGTGGGGCAGCTCAATTTGTGCGTGAAGCTATAAATATTTCTTGTGGGGGAGGAGGGGGGAATGTGGCGGGGGGACCGGGGGCGGGGGGGAAGGGCTTTAGGTCGCGTAGTCGCATTATATGATATGATATGATACTTGATATGATATGATGTTTGATATGATACGATATTTGATATGATATGATATTTGATATGATATGATATTTGATATCATATGATATTTGATATGATATGATAGCTCAAGCGCGCTATTAATAGTGAAAAAGGGGATTCCTCCCCTACCGTAGCTATGAATTCCTCCCTATAGAGGCCGTGTCATTACCTAGTTATTACCCGTACCCGGAACTTCTGTATGTTCTATCGGACATTCATACCCGTACCCGGAACTTCTGTATGTAAGCTCTGTACGCCAGTTCCACAAATACCCGGGGTACGGGTAAAGCAATCTTATACCTGCCCAGAACTTCTGCAAGTTCTGTACGCCCGTGCCTCAATATCCTGGACACCTGGAAGTTCTGTACGACTTTCATACCCGTACCCGGAGCTTCTGTGAGTTGTGCAGGACGTTTATACCCGTACCCGGAACTTTTGGGATTTCTGTACGCCCCGTACCACAATACCAGGGGTACGAAAACAGCACTTTTTGTACCCGCCGGGAACTTCTGTGAGTTCTGTGTGCCCATGCCACAATAACCGAACTTCTGTGAGTTCCGTAGCACTTCCATACCCGCACCCGAAACTCCTGGGAGATATGTAAGACTCCCATGCCCTTACCTGGTATCGAGTATCGACAAGTGCTACGATAGAGGTGCACCACGATTTTTCTGAGGTCTGCTTCATTTGGAAGGTTAAGATTAAGACTTCTGCCAAAACCTGATTTGAAAGAAAACAAAACTGCCATGAAACCGGATGAAACTTCCCAAGGCGTAGGTACACGACGAAAATCATGCAAACAAAAATGGCCTATTCACGACTTAGGGTTAGGCTTGAGAACCCCCGCCATTCAGACACTGGTCCATTTGAGACTAAAAGTCCTTGCCACCTCTATCGTAGCACGCGTCAGTAATAACCCTAACCCTAACCCTGATAATCCTGATAACCGATAATAACCCTGTCCTATATCCCTATCCGAAAACCCTATCCGAAAACCCTATCTGAAAACCCTACAGAACATAATATATAACCTAAAATATGGGGTATCCTACTATAAATATCGCCCATGACCAGCGAAAGAGGGTGACATGGGCAGCTTTGTTTTTGGCGGCCTCCGACAGTCTCTAGTCTTTAGGAGCGAAACCGTATCGACCAAAGACAGCCCTCAATTTCTTTCCATTAATATTCACGCTTCTTTCAAGCTGCGGCGAACACATTTTTGCGGCGCATTTTGCACAACCTGGTTGGAGGTTGTCCAACACATGCATGTCTGTCGAAATTTTGGCAAGAAATCGAATATATATGTCACCGTCCGTTGTTTAATATTAAGCAGTCAGAATCTTCCGAGAAAACAGCTTCCAACACTAAAGCCAAGTCAGTCGAAGGAAAAACCGCATGCTACTCATCTTTATGCAAAAACGTCCCAATTTCAATGTCGACCCCCCGTTCAAGACATACACCCTCATAATTTGCACACGTGTTCCACGTGCCCATCCCGAGGCCTGACCTCCGGGGTTTACTTCATGTCTGTTTTTCGCCAAACCTTTGTGGTCTAAGGTGGTCCAAATTTAACTAAAGAACTTAACTCACGAAAAAAACGGGCAAACAAATGAGAACATGAAAAAGGACAGATGATAGATGAGGCCTTCGCAACGGCACATAAAAAATATGAAAAAGTTTATAGACTGGATAGAAAAACGGCGTAGACATTCGCCGGGGGGTATGTTACCGGTGTTTAACTTGAACCAGCCTGCACATACTGTTCTAAGGTCTGGGGCATCAGAGGGGAACATCGACACATAAAACAAACAACAACGACGTTAAAGTCTAACTCCACCACTACAACTACCTGTACCACACGCGCCCAGCTTGAAATGCTGTCTAAAGCATGCTCACACCACACGGTATGCACGCGTTTACTGTTTATACTCTGGTTGTTGTTTTATTCCTACGCATGGGCCCCAAAACTCCGGACATGTGTTCCGGTATGTTTGAGTAGTACTAGTTTTGGTTAAATGTACTATTATTGGTTAAATAATCTCCGCCGGAACTGAACTATTTCTAGTGGTGTTGTTGTTGTTGTTCTCAGGTTAACGCACGAAAGCAAGTCCGTGCTCACAAGACGGGGTCCAGTCACTGTGGAGTGGAAGAACACCCCAGTCAGGGAGATAACAAACAAACAAAAAGGGGCACATGTACATACCATAGCTGGAGCAGCAGCAAGTCATATACCCGCTAAAAAAACGAAATCGGAATTCAGCGTACGTACGTGCCAGGCCCGTATTGGTACGTATCACACGTGTGTTTCGAGACTCGCTAGTGAAGACGACTACACTGCATGTCACCCAGGAAACTAAACCAGGTACAAACCCGGGGAGAGGGAAATAACGAAGTAATACACTATTTGTTGAGGAAGAAAGAAAACGAAAACGAAAAAGAAAAACGAGGCAAAAAATCAAACTAGGCACGTAGTAAGTCACGTAGGCTCGCCAACAGGGGGCGTGTAGCGAGCTGAGGCAAGCTACACAGTGATACGAAAAACCCGCAAAATACCCGTCGGATGCAAGCATAAGAAAATCGAGTAAGACATCCACTTATATATTATATTACAGGTGGAAAGTGAATAAATACGTTAGCTCGCCTGCAGGGGTAGGGGGGGGGGGGGGTGTACTTAGTTTGTGCATGACCGTAGTCCTATGGCCATTGGCGTGCGCATCCATACTATGCCGGGACGGAGAACGCCGGGGTTTCACCAACCAGGCAGACATTGGTTGCGCAAAGCGCGAAGCGCCGTGAGGTGTTCGGCGAACCACATGAAGGGTGAAGTGCATCCTTCCAAGAACCGATCGTAGGATGGACTTCAGCACGTTGTGCCTGCTTTCTTGGTTATATGGATGACAGCGCCAACGAGTTACTTTTTTTTCCTGGTGTAGCCACTCCAGAGACAACAATAATGGGTACACTGCGGTGTAACTGCCTCGTGGGTGCCTTACCTTGTTGACACTACTTGACGCGGTCATTCCCCTTGGACAGAGTTAGGGTTCTCCACCCCGCACAACATGATCTAACTCGATAACCATTTTGGTGACCGCCAAACAAAGAGGGAAACATAGAGAAGCAGGTACCCTGGTTGTCTAGCTCACGCAGTGATTGGCATTACAGCGTCGTTGCCAACCAGCGCCAAACCCAATACACATACGTTGTATTATGGCGTCGGTGCCAACCGAGGCCAACTATATTATATGTATTGACTATAGATCGGAGTACCACACACAGCCTGCAAAGATGAGTTTCGACGAAATCTTCGATCTCACAGATGGAGCGTATTTTTACTTTTATAATATAGTTTATAGACTAGACGTTTAAGAGGGTATGGGGGGGAGAAATCAGCTAACCCACCAGCACTATTAATACGCATATATTTGTAAAAGGCCCAAGTCCAAATACAATAGAAAGAAGGGCAAGCATGGAACGGAAAGGAAAATATAATACAAAAAACCATTTCATAGAAGCTGACTGAAGACGGCATTGGGCACATAGAGGGCACCAAGTGAATAAAGGGCACTGGAGGAAGAACATAGCAAGGCGATGAAATCCAGGTGGCCTACTGGTAACCCTAGCAACTTACGGCACACAAGTTGTCAGGACGATGACCGGAGAGCCCATTATACAGCATCTTGAGCAGGACGCCACCCCCCCCCCTCCCTCCCCCTCTCCCACTCCCCTCGGCGGCGTAGAGATGCCGACGGTGGATGGCGCTGCCGCGGCTTTCGCCTGTCCCCTCTTCAGCTCTACAGCTCACCGCGCTATTCCATATCCGCATGAATGCTTCTGCTCTCTGATCTACCCGTCGAACCCCCCTGCCGGCCTTTCGTGCAGCCTTCCGCCACCCTTGTACATTCAAGCCAAAATCTGAACACCTGCCAAATTCCCTCATGTTGTCCTCCAGGCGCGCCATCCAATCATTTTATTGCCCCCAGGAGTAATCCTTACCCCCAGCCACGTCCCCAAACATCAGTCTCCGTGGCAGATGCTCCCTCCCTATACGTGCCAAGAATCTCGCGAACAACACACTCCATTTCCGCACTGTCGTCTCTATGTTCCCGGACGCTGTCATGGCACGCGCGTCGGCGTACGAGATGATGTGGTCGAGGCGCTTCCGGTTCCTCCAGCCGAGGTATCAGAGGAGCATGGAGTGGTGAACCTGTCGTGGCCTGTCGTAGTTTGGCTTGTCCGGGCGATACATCACGCACCCGTAGAGTAGTGTTTCGACGCGATTGGATTTCGACAAGATCGAATAGAATGTTGGTAATTGCGTCGGCGTACTATAGCGTGTGGTCGTTGCGCTTTTGTTTCGGCTATCTGAAGCATCGGAGGAGCATGGAATGGTGAACCCGTCGTAGCCTGTCATAGTCAGGCTTGTTCGTGCTCCACGTCACGCAACCGTAGAGTAGTGCCTCTATCACCTCGGCTTTCAGCAGCCGCATCTGCAAACGTAAGCGCACACCGTGTTGATAATTATTATGTGTATCGCTGGAAGCACGCCCAGGCGCTCTAAAGAAGTCGCGTTATCTCGATGTTGAGTAATCTGTCTGCGCTGATAGCACCGCCTAAGTACACAAACTCGATCGTTAGTTTGTATACCTGGCCGGTTGCATTGATTGTAAATGTCACCTTCCCCCAATATTTAGTCTGAAGGCACGCGGTCTCCGTTTCGGCCTCAGAAACCGTAAGCCCGAGCGCCGAGCACGTAGTCACGTTAGCTGTCATCATCGTCTCCAGCCCCTCTGATGATCCCGATACGATGCACGCATTGTCAGCGTACAGCATAACCCCCAACCTCTGCACCTCTTCCTTCTATTGTATCACTCTTGTCCTTGCATCGTGCCCAACAGGATTGCATTATTTTCCACAGGTATGATGCTGGTGGGATCGGCAATTTCCAGCATTCGAAGCGCAGAGGCAGTTCAGTGCCCATCATCTACTGTCGCGGTCAACCTGACTACCGCTGCCGACCTACAAGATCTCAGGCATGCGATTAACTGCTCTGGTCGAGGGGAGTTTTACGTCGCCTGGCGAAGCAGCTTGCTGATCAACCAGACAATCGAGATAACAGAGTACAAGAATGTGCGGGTGGTAGGGTATGGCCTTCCTATTATCAGCTACGGTCTTCCCAACAACAACGATGATGACGATGATAACGACGACGAAGATAATTATGCTGAATCTGCTGCCGGGATGTTCTTGGTATCTCACGGGTCCACACTGTCTATAAGCAGCTTGGTCCTGGACGGAGGGTACTCCGATAAGGGAGGAGCAGTCGCCGTTCATTCGTCGAGCATCTTGTATGTGCTAGGCTGCGCCTTCACGAACAACACGGCCAAGTTCGGAGGTGCGATTAACTTACACACAAGACAAATGACTGATTCTACGATAGCACCCCCCCAAAACCAGAGATTTTCTTTAACGCGCGTTCCATGGCTGCTCGACACGAGGAAGGATGCCATGAAAATGACAGCTTCATATATTTCTTGTGTGGAAAGGACTATCGAACGAACGTCGAAGTGGCAAGGGGCGCCGTCTTTCAGGTTTCAAAACCGGCGATTTCGTTACATAAAAGTTGGGGGGGCTACCACAGAACGACTCAGATCATGACCTAGATCATCTGTCCCCAGTAGCTCACACCCATCCCAGATATGCAGAGAGCTATACCATGACAGTCCACACCCGGAAAACGTGTATACGGTTGGTTCATGTAGCTCTTAGAACAATCGGGTGACCTGCTCCGAACCCAGTACATAGCTCTGAGTTAGGGCAACCTGGTCTACTATTGGTTTGATAATATGTGGATGACAAAAACTAAAACCCATGTGAACCGCTGACGTTACCTTGACTGCTATACGTTTTACCAGTTACAGCATGCGCGACCCGTAATGATTATAATGCACGCATGACCTCAAACCATCGACAGGCCCTCACGTCAGCCCCTCCATAACATGCTGTAGTACGCCTGACCCTGCACCGCCATGGCCCTCGTCATACCAACTAGCATAATGTTGTATAATATAAATCCCCCTTCAGGTCACGGATGCTTCAGTTGTACCTACTACACGATGTGACGCGATCTATCGCATGAATTGTGCGGCATAAGCCCTAATGCTAAAGGAACCCCTTCCCGTCGGCAATCGGCCGGTTGCCCCTACATTAGCAATAGCTTGTCCACACACTATTAGTTGCATCTATTCCGTAGGTATTCCACCCTGACAGCCCTCTGCAATTTTCTTGCGCCCACGGCATGATCCCGTCGAAGAACACTCTACGTGCGAGTTGACCCTGGGCATAAAGCGTGTATGAAGCAGCCGAGCTAATATCGTGCGAAGCGGTTGAATTTAATTATGAAGCAGTCGAAACGAAGGGCATGAGGCACTTGATTGGGGAGGAAGCGTAGGTTCAAGCATAGATGAAGGAAAAACATGATACGGGACTACTGAGGTGTTGTGTGTATGGACTAGGTAACGGAGATGCTTGGCATGTGGACACATTCATTGCTATCACTATACGCAGGAATTTTAGTATATCATGCAATTGACCGCGTTCCTATTTTGTTTAGGGTGCGTCCATTATCCTCCGGGCACCTACCCTGATATAATGGAAAACACTTCCACACAACGCAGTGCATGACTCGTGGCAGAGTTGTTGATCCTGGGTGATTCTGCAAGGCAAACAACAATGTTATTTTTCGTATTTACCAAGTACTCTTGACATTTTTTTGCATTGAGAGAATTTCCCGTCCGCGTTATTGTTGAGCTTGTCATATATCCGGCTGGCTCTCTGCGCGATGAGCTGGCACAAGATACCTGCCCCCAAACTATGCATAAGGGCTGGAGTTCGCGCTTACTCTTCGTGTGATTCAAGCAAGGTCTCTCTCGCCGTCACCTGTACCTACTCGCAGGTGCCATATATCCCAATCGCTCTGAGATACACATCGACGGCGCCACACCATTTATGAACAATTACACCAACGTTGGAAGTGATAAAGGCGTACGAAACTAGTTTCAAATCAATCGTTCAAATCTAGCGGGCGCTATGAACTGGCAAGTAGATTATTCCCTGTCGAAGGCGCAGTAGCCATGACGTTTTCAACTAAGGTCTGGGGGGTGTTTTTTCCAGTTTCAGTATAGTTTTACGCTTCTAGTGACGCCTGCAAGCTCTTGCGGCATTTGTGTTAATTTGGAATGGTAATAACCCTCAAAAAAGTTTTTTTTCACGGGAAAGAAACATCTTTGGTGGCAGGGAAACGTCGGTCCTAAGGCATCGTGAACGATGCCACGGCCGACTATAACGTATTCCCCATTATGTTTCGCACCGATCAGTCAACAACTATGTGTAATGTTTGTGTTCAACTCCATGTCCGTGGGCAAGAGGCCGCGTGTCCATTCACAAAACGGGTCCCTTGCGGTCGTCTCATTGCGGAGAAAACGTTTCGTGAAAACCGCTGATGATGAACCACGATCGGTTTCTACGACGAGAGAATAGTCGACCAATAAGATCCTTACACCACTCACGGCGAATCTTCATTGCCCTGCATTGCCCTGCATTGACCAGAGTAAATATTAATATTAATATTAATAGTAGAAGAGAGTCGTACCACGGCAGGGGTACAGCACAACCATAAGAAATTTCTGAGCTCCTAGCATGAAAAGGTCAATGTCATCAACACCATCATCACCATCATCATCACCATCATCATCATCACCATCATCACCATCATCATCACCATCACCATCATCACCATCATCATCATCATCATCATCATCACCATCATCATCATCATCATCATCATCATCATCATCATCATCATCATCATCAACCTCATCGTCATCATCATCATAATCATCACCCATCCTTATCATCATAATCATCACCCATCAACGCCCGAAGCAAAAGCTCCAAGACATTCGATGGCGCAACCCGACCAAAACATCTTCGCACTAGCCCAAAAAACACAAAACTCGTAAAAACGTCTGACATACCGGTAACACCCCACGTACGTGGTGAGGACTTCAACCTGTCAGAAACGTTGGGCCCAAAAATTGCAATCCCTACCGTGCGGTGACTCTCTAGTTTCTACTGTAAGGCCGGAGGGGGTCTTACACCAACCCCCATCCCCGGGTTTCCCGCATTCTCTAATACCTATATGTTTGTTCGGTGCATGCAGTCAATAACGCCGTTTTCTTGACACGCTTCATTTTTACTTTGTTTTGGGCTGGTGGGCGCCTCTGCCAGAGCAGGTGTGAGGTTTTAATGTTGAATTCACAGCAGCTCGTTGCCCTGATCAGATTGGTTGCGCGTATGTTCTCGGCGGATGTCTTAACGTTGGCTTTAGCGTGCTGCGGTGGTTGAAAATGGGTCTAAATTGGAGAGGAACAAGCAAGACAGGAAATATGCTCCACGTGAATGTAAGCACTTTGCTTGTGGACCTCTACAGCTGCTTACGAGCAACGGGAGCCCGAAAGACAGGGGAAGGCTCCCAATGAGGTGTGCGAGAAAATCCGATGAACCAGACGGCAGTCGTAGTCAGCCAGAAACGACTCACGAGGTGATTTCCTCAAACTAAAACTGCCAGCGAATTTCACGAGAAACGCGTGAACCCCGATGGTTTGCTTCATTGTGCGCGCTCCTAACTTTAAGGCAAAATACATTATTCACGTACAACTCCAGCCACCAGTTGTGGCGATTGGTGCTTGCTAACATCATGTTGTCTTCTATTAATAATCACAATGGGTTTTCTGGCCCCACTAAAAATATTACACTTGGCATTCACAGAAGAAGTCTTGCAGCGGCATGAGTATAGGCAGTTCACACAATTCCTGGCATATTTCACGTCGATTCAAACAATTACGTGTGGACGGCACACCCTCGCCGTACCTTATTTACAACCTTCTTGCGTACACTACTATCTGTGTCTGGACTTTTTGGAAGATGGCTGGTGGGCAATTGGTATTGTTGTGCTTGCAGAGCTATGCATCGTTTTTCGCGGTCGAGCCCGATATGCCTGTTTTTCTGCAACATGCCTGCGAGCCCGTACACAGGCCATTAACACCGTGGAAGTTTTTTTTATATTTAGGCAGTTGCACGAGAGCCGCAGCCAGCAACAGCAGACAAGGGTTATATGTTATGCGATTTATCCTTCTGGTACCTTGCGGGCGAGTTCGGAACACGGCCCTTGCCCGGTTTCAAGCGCATGATATGGAGCAACACCGTTTAAAAGTGTACATGTTCGGGTATGATGTCATCTTGTAGTCGTCAAGCCACCACGACCGGTCTTTGAGAATCGAACCAGATTTCTACTCATAGCGAAATGTCAATCCCACCAGCAGATGTATGTCAACGGGTTTCTATCGCCATGCCTCACCACACCATCGGATACACCATCGTACGTGTGTCTTTGGGTACGCTCACGATGTTTCACCGCTGTTGTTCTGTCCTTTTGCACGTACGTCAGACGTCCTCTCCGAAGCCGGGGTGACCCGGTTCCAAGCAACGAATACACTCGTCCTTTGTTTATTTGGGATTTTCAGTATGACAGTTACGTATCAGTTTCGTGCCGGCTCGGGCTTCTGGACTATTATTGGGTGCCTAGTAGTATGTGGTTGGCGTTCTCGGTGGTATACTGGTGTGCGCTCTTGCTTACTAGCTCACTCTTCTCGGAGGTCTCACGCATGAGTTCTCTGCTCAGAGGTCTCGCGCGTGAGTTCTCTGCTCGACTTGCCTCTACCCTGTGGTTGGGAGACGTAATACAATGACGTGAAACCTACCCCGCTTGGAGATAACGAACACCCTTCACCTTATCGTACTCTGTTTGGGAGGTTGTTTGCTTGGGGCGGGGAATTGTTGCTGCCTTCGCTATCTTCGATACCCTGGCTATTAGTAGTAGTTCCTGCATTCGCTGATTTCTTGTTTCGCGACGTTCCATTGTTACGGTTGGGTCCACGACTCCATCCACGGCTACCCCCACGACCGCCCCCTCGCTCTCCTCGTGTGATTCCGCTTGAAACCAGTCCTGTCCTACGCTCTTCCCCTTTGGCACGGGAAAATCTCACATGCCTCTGTCCTACTATATTCTCAATCTCTGCTTGTGTTTTCTCATCGTGATAATGGAGCGTGTAACTGCCCGATTTCGTATTAATCTGTCAAAACCGTTACGAACTTTCTGTTCACGTCGCCTTTCGATGTCGGCACATCAAGCGAAGCAACTAACGATATTGTCTGCACTGCAAAATATGTTCATGGGCTTTTCACCCTTTTCCATATTTATTGCATTCTTATCATCCGATCATTTGACCTGAACAGCATTTGACCTCGGCAGAAACCAATGACGGAGCGTTTTCCGAGCACCGCTAAGAAAATACCATGCAAACACTCTGTCCAGCATGTCAATGGCAGATATACTTTCTGTCAGACATATCCGCGCGACCCGTTCACTTCTGATGTGTGCATTCGTGAAACCTTGAGAGACGAAGTGCGGCGTGTCCTTCGTGGTGTCACCTACAGCTCTACCTCGATGTCCGTGAGTGGACAACCCAGGCACCCACTCATTGATACAAACGCCGAAAAATGCCTATACCAAAGTGGGAAATTTTCCGGCATACCGCAGCGTTTGGGGTATTACTACCGAACGCTCGCAGGCCAACATTCACACTCTCTACGAACTCCGCATTTCTACGAGCTTCGCCTACGCTTACAACAGCAGGGGCTGGCAACTTCACACCGCATCTTGCTGTTCTCTCCTGGGGCTGGACTGGTCCTCTCTTCAGTCACGGTCTCTGGCCACCCGCTGCATCTGTTGGTCTTGCCTGAGCACCAATGATCTAAGCATTGCCACCATCTTTTCTTGATGGTTGGCGCGCTCTCCGTCGACCTCGCTTCCAGACGTTGTGCCGATTCAAACGTGTGCACGTTAACGTGTTAAACTTAATCGGTTATTATGCAAAGAATAACGTGGTCCCAGCACCCCAGTCTCAAGGTGCTGCCTTTGCTGCAGCACAGTGTGAAGAAGAACACGGTATAGTCTTTTGATGATGTCTTTATCAGCTTGTCCCGGATGCTAACCAGTGGGAAAGAAATGGAGTGGGTTGGTAGACACCGGTATACGAAGCCCACATGCACGACTCCATGTTCAACGAGGTACTCTTCAAAGCACGAACATTTTATATCGCTACTAAAATGTCAAAACGTTCCTATGGCTGTGCTCAGCAGCCCACAGATACCTCATGGAATATTTGACGTATCATTCCCATACTACAATCTCCCGCAACATCCCGTCCGAGAAACCCACGTAACCACCCTATGTTAATAATGTTGTTCGTTGGGCCAAGCTGCATCAAACAATTTGCACTACACCCGTTGTTCTGTTATTACCTTGTTGCTTTTGGGTTACGCTACTGTAGACATCGAAATGGAAAGAGTGCAATGATTCCATGTGTGGACATAGGTGGTCTATAATATCGGTTGCACGTTTGAGCCCACTTAGACCTTACGGTGCTTCTGGATTAAGAAGTTACCCAATATTTTGGAATCCGCTGCGTTGTTCTCGCTGGTACTCTTTGGGTACGTAGCCCTTGAATTCTTTTTATATTTGTTGTATACTGTTCCTCAATGCCAATTGCTGGGTGAGATATAGAGCGCTTCAGTAAAAAAAGATACATTCGCCGGTGGACGAAGTAACTGTCTCTGTAGATTTCGTGACCGGCATATCACTGTTTATTGCAAAAGATAATTAGGCATGTTTATATCGGGGTCTGGGGAGGGGTTTGGGCTCGGGGGTAGACGATAGCAAAACTGGCGTCCTTAATCCTTCACTGTTTGGAAAAGACCTCACGAGTAGCTTGGCAACACCGAGTCGAGGACAAGGGAGTCGAGGTTCTTGCCGGGAGCGTCAGCAGGTTGAAGTAGTCACTGGGTTAGCCAACCCAGCCAGGGGCCTGTGCCTCTTCTTTCTTCCTCTTCCTCTTCCTCCCCGCTACCCTGTTTCTTTCGACGGGAGGGGGGGAGGACTTAGGTCGCCAGGGGTTCCACAATTTTTGTTTCTTTTATTTTTCAAGTAACAAACCTCTTTGACGTTAACCCTGACCCCTACGGTAGCAGTTGTCGACAGAGAATATGATATCACATATCATATCATGGTCGGATCACTGAAGCGTGCGAAACACGTACCTCTTCCTCATGAGAAATGGGGGAAAGCGCAAGCAACGTACCAGGTGTTCATGTGGTGGGCATCACATTGCAGGTTTTGATGTTCGTTTATTGCATGCTTACCGAGTATCGTAGGGCAGTGCATAACATACTCGCACCACTTTAGGGCTGGTTTTTTCTGCGGTCGGCCGAGTGCACATACCCGGCGACCTGCTTGTATGCGGATGTTATTCAACGATATCTCCGGTAAGGCGAAAATCGTGTGGTGTGTACCTCCGGACAGAAGTTGTCCCAAGGAGTGCGACGTAGGGTGTAATGCAGATGAACCCTTTTGTTGTGCCGGGAGATACGTACGCAAGTTTTCATGCAACATGCGGTACTACGGTTTCGAATCGGCAGGTACGTATGGTAGAAAATGCGCTTGCTTCTCGATAAAAAAAAACATGCATGCAACGGGTACAATTTTGTGCTCTTGCTACTGAAGCGGTGTCATGACGTTCCCAAGGGCCACCTCCCTTCACGTGGTGTACATACTGCTCATTGAATATCTTTCTAAAGGAATTGCTATTTTCGATTTCTTGGTATTGGGAGATAGAAAAGGTTCTCTCATTGCTCAGGTACACCCATCGCAGACTCCTGCAATCCCCTGAGTATCTCGCCCCCACTTCGAACGTTATTTTCTCTCCACTGTGATTCCAACCGGGTTCCTACTACATGGTGTCGCCTACATACAGTCGACTCGGATTTCCAAGCCTACGAATGGTACCGTATGATTCAACTCCCCCAACGCCATGGTCATCTGAGACTACTGATGCCGTATACTAGTTATCACCGCCTACCCCAGACTATTCCTTTCACCGGCTGTCTCTCCTTCCCTTCGCTTGCCACTGTTGGCTTACGGAACGCCCTTCTCCAGCCCTCTGTATTTCTAAGCATATACGCTTTGCACGGGTTGGACGTCTACCTCCCTTCTCTCCGAATCACTCGTTCCGATACGTCTTCCCCTGCCGCGAGCGTGGTCTTTCCTCCCATACGCAACGAGTGCATGGCGAACTCATCGGGATTATGACCGGACGTCACCACTGACTCCTTACTTAATTGAAGAGGACAACCGTACCTAACTACTTGTATGGACTTCTCCCAACAATACGATACGAGGACAGGGGGGCGTGGTCGGGAAGGCTAGAGAAGCTTAACATCAAGTCCAACATAAGGGCAACGGCACCGTCGTTGACCCTAAATGACGACTTCAAACCGCGAACCTCGTTCCGTGTCCGCACGCGTACGCTTGCAATCTGTTCTTGATTACCCTTATGACCCTTAAATCGAACCTGTACCCTGTCGGTTTGTCGCCATCGCATGTATTACAACTGCATGCCGTCGGCGTTAAACGCAATGTCACCCCGCGTCAGGCAATGCACGGCGTGTAGCGCCCCAGAATCGGCGTCGAGCATCTCATCCGACCGTTCCAACAGGAAACAACTCAGACGCAGACACATCTCCCCTCCGGATCTCATGAGGGGAATGAGAGCTTCCTCGGTCTAAAGCATGCGAAGTGCAACCGATAAGCGAGTACGGCGGGGGGTTCTCGCCGTCACGTGGGCCGGTGAAGTACCTTCTAGTGCCTGCATTGGACAACGGGGGCTGAAGCCGGCAATTCCACTCCTACTTCCCAACGATGGAGATATTGTACAGCGGTAGATTTTCCGTAAACGGCATTGCCCAGATTACATCCTGACGCACAGAACCCCCCGATGCGAACTCAATCAACCCCAAGGCCTTGCTATTCTCTAAATCGCTTGACTCGATGTTCTCCGGATAACCTATCTACCTGAAGAACGAACGTCAACACCGGCCATCAGACTCGTGCGTGCGCCTAGTCGAGCTCGTAACTGACCCTCCGACCTACTGGGCGCAAAGACGTCGGTACAGAGATCCGTCTCCTCCTTGCTCAAGCGCTGCTTCTGTCAGTCAATGTCGGGACGGAGCACTTAGGTTAGGAGCGATAGTGGAACCATCCCGACGTGACACACCGTCAGCCAGAACATTCGCGAATCCACGCACGTGTTTTTCCTTAAAGCACCAACCGCTGCGCATCTCTATAAAGCCGAGCATATGCGCGGCGCCCGTTGTTTGCGTCCCCCCCTACATGGGTCAACCAGTAGTCGGGGACCAACGCCCCCATGGGCACGGCGGAACGCAACTGGACCGTGTCTGGCGGAAGACTGTTATCTCATGTCCGGGGGATTGGTTAGTGGGTGAGCTTACCTAAGTCCCACACTACTACCCGTAACGATGCCGCTCCGGGTGGTTATGTCAACCGCACCTGACCCTCAGGGGTCAGGCCGGGTCGACATACTCACGTATCCGTATACAACGGCCGCTTGTGCTGCCGGAATAGTAACGGGCACCCGCCGATAGGGACAGCTCGCGCTAATCGCTATAGTGGAAACCGAAGAACGCGCCAGCTAGCGCTGGATTGCGAACGCACTTTACTTAAATCGACGCACGACGTTTATGAAAATACGTTGAAGTGTGGTGAGCTTATTATTTTTTCTCCGTCTACCGTAGGAAAAAAACAAGAACAAAAATTGACCCAGTGGACTGCCGACATATTGTCTCCCCGCATTAGGATATTCTCGCCTACGTATTGGGGTGCTACGTTTAGGTCCACTGTGAAAGCCCACGCCGTGACTATCATGGCGAGCAGTTTCAAAACGTTAATGCATAAGTCACCCCTCCCTTGCACGTGAGCCCGAAGGCGTTTCGTTGTGTCGTCGTCGAACTCAACCCTCCACCACAACCCTGTCTCCAAACAGAACACCCCATGGCGTCCCCAGACACATCGCGGATTGGCGTGCGCGAGTGGTTCTGCAATGAAAGCTTAACAATGTTGCGTCTAGTGTGCCTGCCCCCCCCGGTCCCGTCGCCGCCTCTAGTATCAAACGCCAAACCGAAAAATCATCATGGAAGTCGCGACCGAAACGGACGCGTGAGCGACCCGGCGACGGCCGTGGCCCTCCCCCCGAACTCCGAAATCGCTCGTGTCAGGCCTGCACGGGGGGCGTGCCCAACTGAATACGAATTCGCGGCCGGAAAACAATTGTCGGCCTCGCAACTTCGCCAACGTGCAGCAGGTTCTCCACACGCGAAGGTAGCTCCGATTCCGAGTCCGTTCACCTGTCCTTCGGCCACGTCGCGAGAAGCTCGCGAAGCTGCGCGAGAAGCTCGCGAAGCTGCGTTAGTTTCGTCTGCGACAGGGAAATCCTCGTGCTGACTGCATCAAGCACTCACCCCAACACTTCGAGTCGCGCGTGCCACCAAGACACTTTTGAACGTGCCAACAGGGGCGGCTCGCATGCTTGGCGCGCACCTAGAGGCGGCCGTAATCGGACCCGAAGCGCTGTGACGCCCGCAAACACCGTTCGCCTTAAAGAAGACACTGCTACTACTATCCCAACACCGCATCGTATACGTACACCGAGTGAAAAACGGGTTTTTCAGTTCCCTCCCGATCCCCCGTGGAATCTGGTACCCTGGGGGCAAGGAAACGGGGGATTCTACTTCTGCCGGAGAGCTGACCTGCACGTGGATGCTAGCCGCCCGCTCGAAGGGGTTGACGATCGTATCGCGAAATGACATGTGGACTAAGAATGTTCCAAAGTGGCGAAAACCAAACACCAAACCCCAGGGCTATTTTGCCAGAAAAATTGTAGGCGCAATTCGCCTACAATCAACTCGTGGAACGCGTATCCGAAGAGCGGGCAGGACGACCATTCTGCGGGAATTTTCCGGAAGGCATTATTCAAGTCGATCTTGCTCAACATAATACGGGTAAGCGGTCCCGACGGGCGGCGCAGGTGAAAGATACCCCAAATTATACCGCGCACAACGTGTCCTGACTTACAGGCTGGGGCCGACGAAAATTCCGTGTCGGCTTTAACGCCCGGATCGTCGTAGAAAACGCCAGGTCATCGATAATTATGATCGTCGAGGTCAAACCGCGACCCCTAGAGGCAACAGGCGCAGAATGGTGATCCTGTCTGCAACGTCCCTCCAAAAAACAAGAGCGCTACCGAGCCGCACATTATCATGCAATCTTAGAAATAATGTTGTCCTCGTATGGGGCAATCGAGTTATGGTTACCGTGTACCCCAACGCGGCGTCTAAATCTCCGGCGCCCCCACCTCTACCGGCACTCCCGGGGACACCGTATTTGCCAACAGGTCAATACGCGCGAATTCATTTACGTCTCCTAACGCATACCTGGCCTGCTTTTTCGAGGGGAACGGGCACTCGTTTTTGCAGGGCTCTCATGCACGCGAAACGACCTCATTGCGCGGACAACAAATATTAGTAGTTAGTCGCCACGCGCACCAACGCCTGCTCTAACCCCCCGGTCCCGGCCCCCCTCGTTAAATCCTGCTCTGGAGCAACGCATTCTCCAAGAAGCGCGACCCCACCTTATGTTTACTTTTATCGATTATTGACGGAGGTCGCGCCCCTAGCCACTTCCCGGAGGTGCCGCCGCAGCCGTGGAACCGCTCGTTGCCGCCAATTTCACGCCGCCACTGCCCCCAGAAGCCCCCGAGCCGCCGCCTGGTGTGAGGCGACCGTCCTTTGCTCGTCCTCCGGACGGCGTGGCACCGCCCGCACCGTTGCCGCCGCTGTTGGCACCTCCCCGTCTCCTGCCCCCTTTGTGGTTGATGCTCGGTTTACGGTTCTTGGTGGTCGACTGGTTGAAATTTACTGTTGGCCCCAAACGTGCAGCAACCCTGATCCCGGAACGTGAAGCACTCTCCCCGGGTGCTTCCCCTCGACGAGGTCGACCGAGGGTGTTTCTCGCCTCGCGCCGAGCCCGTCGCGGCCGCCGGGCGCGCACGTGCTGCCATGACCCCCCCCCTCTTGATGTAGGAACTGAGAGCCGCCCATGTTAGTGTTTCGACAAGACCTATGTTCTCGATCGCCGGCGGCCCCATTATCGAGGCGAACAGCCGCTGGGGTTGATCGTTCGAGTCCTCGTCCATCAGCGCGGACGTCAGGACGTTGTTCTCCGGCAAGCAGGCGTTTTCCCGGTGTTCGTGGCAGTCAACACCAAGAGAGGTGAGGCCCTCACGGAGACCGTCCTCCGGATTCTTCACGCCGTCGATGCCATCTTCCAATGTAACGCGCCGTTCCTCACAACTGCCAGCACAGCCTCCGCGAAAATCTGCATCTGCTCCGGGAGAAACTTGTCTGCGGCCAGCCGGGCATCGAAGCCCTCGGCCATGTACGCCGCGACGCGAAACCCCTTGAATGAGCTCAGTGGGAGCATCGTCTCGTCCGATGCCAGCGGGGCCTGCATCTCAGCCCGCTTCAACCCGTATACCGCCGGGTTTGTCCCGGTTGTGATCCACATATTTCGGACACTCAGGTTGCGCCATGCCAAGTGGTATGTGTTTTCCTTGACTCGCCGCACTGGTATCGCCGACTCGTCATGCCCGTCACCATCGCGCCTTTGATAATTTTCGAACCAGTTTTGTAGCGGTTGGCACATGTCGACAGATTCTTTCTCTGTCACTCTGTGCCGCGGCGACTTCCGCCCGCAGCTCTTCGGTAGTCGTCCACTGCAGGACTTAAATCTCGCGCATAAGTGGGGCCAGCGACGCGAGCGTCACCTGCTTGTTGGTGGCAGGAGGAGTCGACCACCCTCCACGCGCGTTCATCGCGTTCCTGCCCTTCTTTGCGTCGTGGTTCTCCCCCGAGCAGTAGTCGTACTGCGTCGGCGACTGGCCGTCGTGGTGCTTCCGCGACCGTTTGATGTCTCCGAGCTCCGCCCTGCCGGTGCTCTCCCGCCACATCTAGTTGCCAACGACATATGGTTGCACGAAAAATAGATGCGTTTCCGTGCAATGCGGAAATGGAGAAATGGAGGGGGGGGGGCGAAAATAAATATATTACTAAAATATATAGTCTAGATATTTGTAGTTGGCGGGTGGGCTTGTACTCCCCCTTTCTTCCCTATCTCTGTTCACGTAACACCACTATTGGCGTGTCGCGCCTCTATACTCGTACCTTTGCAGCGCTCGCATTACAAACGATTAGTAGTTATGCGTTGCACCCCACGACGCCCGCAATTTGTTGTCTCCTCTCGGCTATGAGCAGAGAGGAGAACTTCCATATGTACTAGATTTCTTCTTGAAATATCGCGGAACACTAGGCCACCAAACTTTCTCCCCCCTCGTTGAAAGCAAAAAGGGAGCCAGAGGAAGAGGAAGAAGGGATAGTCACAGACGTCTGGCGGGGTTATCCAACCTAGCGTACTGTTGAGGTCTGCTCTCAACAGTGAGAGAGGAAGGCGGCAGTTTGCGCTCGTCTACCCCCGAGCCCAAAACCCCCTCCCCAGACCCCGACATGAACATGCCTAATTCCCTCTTACAACAAACCGTTATGTGCCGATCACTACACCTACGGAGACTGTTACTTCGCCCACCGCGCAATCTATCCTATATCACCCTAAAACGACTTTGAGAAGCAACCAAAGTGCTGCCCAATGCACGCTCCCCTGACGCACGAAAGGAGTTTGGTGTTGCAACGATAACGATACCAGGTATAAAGTTTCTCGTTAGTTTAGGACCTTCGTCTGTCACAAACGGTATAGCCAACCATTGCACTGCTCACATCGTAGCATGAATATTTTCATGTGGGATAACGGTCTATTTCACAGTATTCAATTACTAGTATGATGATAGTGCCACATCCGACATCCGACATGATAGTGATACATCTACGTCAAGCAACCCTGGTGTTAAACGCAGTCAGTTTCCCTGAGCTGCCGTCCACTGATGATCGTAAAGGTTATAGAGAAAACTGCCGTAGGTGGTAGAACTACCCCCGGATGACGGAAATCCGGTCTGCTGTGATCGGGACTTTGTCGATCAAGACTGCATTATTTTTTGCTGTCCAGAGCTGCGCAAGTACACTACATGATGGTTTTGAAACATACATCATGAAATCGCTTCAAAGTTTTCGCTCTTGTCAATGGATGTGTGGCTCTCTGTGCCTAAACGACGGTTGCTGCCGTAGAAATTCAGCTACTGTTGATATCAAAACCTGGAATCAATACCTAATGCCGTAGTATCATTAGGTACCCTTTGTGACTTTCCTCACTGGCGAAGTCGAGCAAAGGAGTCTAGAAAAGGAGTCGGAGATGACATTGAAGTACAACCCGAGGTACAATCACATGACGAGGATGAACAACGAACGGTTTAGTATAGCACAATTGTCAAGTGGCCTTTCAAGCACGTTATGGTTGTTCGTCCGCTACCGAGCCCGTCAGATAGAACCGTGTTGGCCCAGAGTACGCGGCCAATGGTGATGACGTCATCAATCAATGGTGTCATCAATTGAATCAGTTTTGATAAAAATGTTGTCCTTCACCAATGGTGTTACCTATGTAAATTCTTGCTTGGCGAGTTTATTTCACGCGCGTTGTTTTCCGTTTACCCGCAGGTGCGATATACGCCAACAGTGGAAGTGTCCACGTCGAGGGGGACACCTACTTTGACCACAACTCGGCGGAAATAGGAGGTAAGAAAACACCAAAATTAAACGAAAAAAGATCATCTTCTTGAGAACAACAGGCTCTGTGTGAGGGCAACATGCGCTACATGAGAATAACACTCACCTCATCACAGCCGAGTGCACTAGCCCGAGACGCATAGGGGGTGGGATCAGGGCGTGGGTATACAACACAGTACTTTTGTTAGGGTGCACAGCTTATGTACACAGCTAGGGATGTACCAGGTATAACCTTTGTCGTGTGGGCTCAGGTTCGTTTGGTCCGGTGCCTTTTGTGTATTCTTCCTGTCGAATAACATAGCACAAGTAATCAGCCCGTACGTGGTAGTATAGGTATTCAGTTTAATATGCAATTAATGCACAGCTTCCCCTTCGGGGCGGGGTGGACTTCATATACTTCATATACTTCATGTACTTCATATACTTCATATATTTGGGGCGTCGCAATTTGAAATGGGGAATACGCTGACGTTCAACAGATAGTAACAGGTATGATGGTACGGCAGCTTGCGCTGCCGGGGTTGTAACGAGGACCAATGATAGGGACAGCTTACGCTATACCTACAATGGGACTCGAAGGGTGCGCCAGCTAGCGTTGGGCTGCGAAAGCAACTGAGTTAAATCGACACACGACGCGTATGAAAATACGCGGAAGTGTGGTGAGCTAAAGGTTTATTTTTCCCCATCCGCCGGAGGATAAAAAAAAAAAAAAAAAAAAAAAAAAGTATGATCTATAGTGCTGATTTTGCTTCTTTCTCCATGTTTGTGTGTAGGTTGTATGCTTCGAATACCTAGTATGAAGTCGACCGACGAGACATGTTTGACTACTGTTGTTGCATTGGACGCGTTCACGTTTTGATCGTGTTGTTAATGTTCCATGCAATGCCGTCGGATCTTGACCTCCTCCTAATGCTGCTGTGCACCAGCCACACAAACACCCCGTCACTACTGGCGGCGCACAGTTCGATACTACTAGTCGACGCGAGATGAAAAAATACTAAAATAAAATAAAGTTCTCGCGATACTAACTAAGGCATGTACTAAACTGTAGGTTGGGATGGAAAAACCTGGTGAGGTCCCGCAAAACATGGTAAGGCCCCACAAGGTGTGGGGCGGTGAGGTCGCGCAGGCGAAAATGACTCCTATCTTGGGAGGTCTCCTAATTCGCAACAGAGCCTGTCTATAATGCTCAAGGGTCTGAGTTACGTGTAGGGCGGGAAAAATCAAAAACAAATTGCGAATAAAACCAACAGGACGAACAAAAAAACAAAAGAACGTTGGCACAAAGGTGAGAGCTTCGTGAACGGCTGCCGACGTTGTATCGCTAATATATGTACTGCTGCAGTATTGTTTAGCCTGCGAAGCTGAGTGGCTCTTTTTGATTGTCTTGTATGCCTAAGACAGCACACACTCCACGCACAGAAGCACACATACATAGTCTACACACCAAAAGTACCGTCCGTGGTTGTCTCAACAAGAGTATTATTGCTGCCGCTGCGTAGTCGATAGCAGAGAGGGTGTAAACACAATTGAGCCGATGATGTTGTACAGCGGGCGGGAGACGGCGGCAGTATGGCCCTGGCTATGACACTCTTTCGTGATTCGACTATCTCACACGTGCGAGGACAAAAATAAATCAGCTATTATTAATAGGTGCCAAAGGGCCAGGTGCAACCCGGTGGCCCTGGTATGCTTAGTGAAGACTGACTCATTCCTAATTTCGAAATCCGAACTGCCTTGAGATTGCTCTGAAACCCAATATCACCACAAATATGGTTGGGGCTTCCGAGGTGCTTACTCGCCTCACCGAGCCGGGACGCAAACCTCGTGCCAAAAGAGCCAGTTCAACTATTTTCATTGGTCAGATCATGGCGCACGGAGCTCTGCCGGGATCAGGATTGCGTCGAAAAGTACCTATCGCTCCCTCCCTTGCCCCGCAGCCGAAAGGGTGATGAGTAAAACGCGACCGCCGGAGAACAGCATCCTTAAAATATAAAGTGCATACTGTACATAGACATTCGGGTGAAGGCTCATATGCTGTACTGTTCTTGGGTGTGCCGTTGGTATCGAGGCTTAAAAGGCCTCTCGACATACGCTTAAAATAATTACGATCAATCCATACTATGTCGGGTATTCATATGATATGGTCTTCCTATGTATACAGTACATGACACTTAATATGAAACACACTTCATGCCAAGGCTCTGGTCCGGTCGAGGTTGCGTTCTGCAATATCTTCAGTACAACGGCTCCCGGAGTTCTTATAATCCTGAAATATCCGCGGTTCTTGTCACCCTACGGGTATTTGTTACTGGATGTCGATGTCCTGCATTGTGCTGCGTGTATTCGTCAGGTGCCATCAATGCTGACAACGGATCGGAAATCCACATCGACGGCTACTCCTCGTTTTCGAACAACTCAGCCGAAGCTTCTGGGGGTGAGGAGTGAAAAGGAAACACATGGGCTATTACATTAAAATGTGTTAACACATGTTAACACATGCATGTCATCACACGTGCTGCGATAGAAGTATGATTGTTTGGCCGCGGCTCCTCGATTGAACAACGACGACTATTAATACGAATATGGTTGGAATATCTTCGATGATACACGATATTTTCCATGGTATGGTATGAGTTAGCCGAAGGATTTCTGTTCGGGCTGCGCGTTTTGTTTTCAAGGCCACGTTCTGGGTGGTGAGATATGCAGCTCCTCACGCGAGGAGTATCAAGCAGTTTATTACGCCCCTACCGTAGTATGCGCGCACTCTCACCCTCACCCCACCCCCACTCCTACCCTCACCCTTACTCCAAGGAGGTATGACTGGAGGCATGTTTTCCGTATGTTACAGTAGCGCAGCGTGTCGCAGATATGTTTGGCTGTAAATAGCACGCCCGGTACCATGAGACCTCTACAGTCAGTGTACTGTTCCATACTTCGTTCGGCACACGGCTTGTCATTGGAACATGTGGGCCTCCAGTGGCCGGCAGTCGGTTCAAAAAGCGTGCGTGTTCTCAAGCTGGGTACATTGCGGTACGGCTGCCTAGGGATGGCATATTGCCGTCGACGGTCCAAAGGTTGACAAAAGCTGGCTTGTTGATAGAATAATAACCAACACCTACTTTGTACTATCTAAGTGGTCATACAAGGTACCGGGATTTCCGCCATGTTCTAGAAACTTACCCTAAGGAATTTCAAACTAAGCGTTACATTTACCCGTTCGTCTAGCGTGGTTGGGGTTCTGCCAAGCTTCTGAAACGTGAGAAACCGCGTCTTCATTTGACACACAACGCCGCAACAGGTAGTTTACGGGTCTTAGGGAGTAACCTTAGGGTTACTTGGCGCCGATTGCTACGTTTCTAGTACTGGCAGAGAGAGCGTGGTCAGCCTATTCTTGTTTTCAGGATGCGCGGGTTTACTATTACATTGTCAGAGCAATGAATGTGCGGTTGTTCGTCATTCGGAAGGGCCTCTAAGAGATACCGCCGGGGTAGGTCCCGGTGACCGCAATGGCTGTTGAATTTCCTGGGCAACCTTCGAGAGAAATATGTTACGGCTTGCCGAAATACCGATATGAGGACTAATCCTTTACCTCCGACTACAGTCTGCGTTTGATGGAAAAACACGTCCGCTCGTCTCGCTATGAAGCTACACTCGGAATACAGCGTAAAGCTACTGAACTTTCCCGCGATTAGTTTTAGGCATAATATGAAAATAGCTGTCCATTTCTTACCCTTGGCACCCTCGACTCGACGTATACCCACCAAGCCACCACGTTTTACTAACCACACCCTTGCGTTCCATGCTTCATGCTTTTGTTCCCGCAGGTGCTATTTGTGCTTTTGAATCGGGAGTGCATCTTGCCGGAAAGAGCTCCATTATTCACAACTCAGCAGACTTTCGAGGAGGTGAATAAAAACAAAACATACGATTGCGTGTTTGCCCAGAGCGGGTTTTTACCTGTCAAGGCGTGCTACCATGCACTCCACGATATGTTTAGTAACAGACTAAAGCGACGAGAAGTCAATGGAAGCTGGACGAGTATGTTCAGCTCCTCGCAGATATTTAGCACACCTTTCGAGGTAAAAATTGTCTTAACTTTGTAACGAGTTTGCCCTTCGCTGTTGTTTTGCGTCGTCATCATCGGTGTAGACCACGAGGCTTCCGCTGATAAGGTCGACACATTATTTATACGAAGCACAGCTTAAGGTTGGACGACACGTGCTAAGATAGAGCTGTACCATCCTACCCATTGAACCGAGATTCATACCAAACCGGGAAACGGAGGGTGACAAGTATGAAAGTGAATCTCGATGAAAACTCCCATGGCCTACGTAGGAGTTCATCGAATGAGAGGCTAAAATAGAACATGCGACGACCACGGGTAGATAGTGAGTTGAGTAGCACCGTTGACCGGAAAGGGTTAGGCCGTAAGGTGCTACACCTACCGCAGCACTGATATGACGTCACCTCTAACCCTAACCCTAACCCTAACCTCTACCGCTCACCGGGCATTCCACGTTTCTGGTCGACGCACACTGTGTACCTGGTACGAGACAAGAACGAATACACGTACACACCAGTTTATTCAGTCGGGTTGGGGATGGAGTTGATATTAGGGTTAGAAGGTCTCACTACTACTGCTGTAGTGTGGAATGAAACATAAAACCCCGATATAGCTGCACAAACGAGATGCGTAGGAGTAACCTAACCCTAAGCTGCACAAACATAGGGGATGCGTTGATGCGTAGGAGTGTACTATGTTTGCCATCCGGCACCATACAGTGTAAGATTCAACGCTGATCAGTCGTAAACATTGCTAAAAAAAAAAGAAAAAACGAGGGGAGCCCACAATAACGGAAAATTTTAGTTGTGCAAAAACTCTCGCTCTCTTCTGGGCCCTCTTCCGGCTTATGGCTGCTGCATTCCTTATGCTGCCCTTGCTCCACCAATTGATTTCCGATATACATGCATGTATATTCTCATCAGTGAGGTGTTTCGACACAGAGTGTGTACACCGCATACGACACGGGGATTGCATGCTAATGGTATGGGACAGAGGGAAGGACAATAGCGATAAGCACATCAAGAAAAAAGAGAAACATTTATATCAACTTGAACCAACGTGTGAGGCAGGCTCCCGCGACATGGAGACAGACAACAAACACACGTTGAGTCGATATGGCCCCAATGAAAAGCTTTAAACAGAATGCCCGCACATGAAAAACTCCCTGGATCAAAGTGAGGAGTGCCAAGCATATATACCCCTCACGCGAGGCAAGGCAAGGCAAGGCAAGGCAAGGCAAGACAAGAGTCGTCCCACGGGAGGAGGGCGGCGGAAACTAAACCCGAGGGCACGCAGCTGAAGTATGTTCAGAATCAAAGCGTCAAGCTGGATTTTTGACATGCACGGGTTGTTGTCGAGCCATTACCCTCCAGAACGGCGAGCGCCAACTTTATTGGTGACCCGCCGGCCCTCTCGTCGGTGTTTTCAAGCTGAATAAAATTACGCTTATACTTCTATGCAAAACAATCATAACTGACTGAGGAGATAACAACCGTTTTTTTTGTTTATCAGCGAATGTTGCGGGTTAACGCAGCACAACCACAACATCCTTCAACCACCTGTGTTTGGTGTGGCCGATCATGTTCGTTAGCTTCAAGCTACGTAGGTTGCAAGTCGAAAAGAGAACTCATGCGTGATACCTCCGAGAAGAGTGAGCTAGTAAGCGAGAGCTCACATCAGTCTACCATCAAGAACCGCAGCCAGGTGCTATTAGGTACCCAATTATAGTCCGGAATTCCGAACCGGCACGAAACTTATACCTGGTATGTAACTCTCATACTGATGATTCAAAATACAACAGACCATGCAATATTTATGAGTGTTGTATTAGCGAAATATTGATGTACCACGCAGTTTGCAAAGTTGAGTTTCAACCATTCAATCAGTTATACTCACAGCCAACGCTTTTCAATTTATACACAAAATACAAGGGCTCCGCATGGGTAGGGTAGGGTAACACTTACAACTTGTTCGATTTGGTACCGTTACCACACAACACATAGTCTACGCGTTCTTGTGAACGTATCTTGTTCGTCTTGCAGCCTTTCTAATCTTCTTGCATCGCATTCTTCACGACTCTCAATTTCCCGTGCTTGTTCGTTCAAGCCCTGCAGACGTTAAGCAAAACAAACGCAATTTATCTAGATACTTGCATTATAGGTCGCGCGAAAAACGTTGGCCTACTTGGTCAAAGCTTAACTAGCTCGCAATTATTTACGCGGTCGCGATTGGACTAAATATTTGCATCATACTTCGCGCGAAAAAAACGTTTTTGAGCTTTTATCAGATTGCCTGGGAGAGGAGTTTGCAATTAATGCCAATTTGGAAATTTCACATTCCAAATTCCGGTTGAAACAATACATGTTTCGTCAAGTGCTTTTTGGTGTAAAGAGGAGAAGTTTTTTGTCACACATGACTGGTGACTCGCTGCGCGAGAAGGCACTTGGCGATCGTCGGAAGTGGCGGAATGTTTTATCACATTTGACCGCGCGAGAAGTCACTTGACGATGGGCGGGAGTGGCGGAATGTTTTGTCACACTTGACTGGTGGAATGTCCATCGCTACAGACGTGGTTCGCTTGACCAAACTTAGTTTACGTTGTAGACCCCCTGCAATCCATGGCCACTACTGTGAACGTCCCGAGGCCAAAGCCCTCTCCAACCGTCGGGGGCGTCATACGCTTCCCGTGCGTCCCATAGGGTGGCGTACGCCACTCTTCTCCCCCGCGTGTCGATGGTTACTGTCGCTGGCGCTTTTCGGCGCAGTTCCGCGAGCGCGTTGATGGCGTCCATTGGGGGGTGGAAGGCGTCCTTCATGAAATCGCGGGCGGCGCCTCTGTCGCGCAATACAGCACTCGGCAAGACTATGAATAGGCCCCCAAGAGTTTTACCCCTAGATACAGCGGTGTACCCCTGGCCCTGGGCGAAGAATCCTCTACTCGGAATCCACACGGCAACCCGCTCGAACCCAACACCCTGTACCCTATGTATGGTCATACAAGCGGCGACCATGAGCGGCCACTGTTTCACTATGTACGCTCCGCTGACGGCAACTCCCCTGCAGAACGGCGGTCACGTGAAGCACGATGAAGTTGGCGATTTCATTTTTGAGGCGGAGAATGTCGCCGAGAGGATGCTCGTATTTAGTCCCCTGTAAAGGTAACAGCAGAATTCGGCGGGCAAGGCCGCATGGTGTGAGGACAATGTGCGCATGGGTTACGTTGTACGCAGGTGTAGGATGTAACGTGCTGAAAGACAAGAACCATTGTTACAGGACGCCCAGACGTAGCTGGAGACGCCTACACACATAGGACATGACGCATAAACAGGCGACGGAAGGGATTTGCACCCCAGGAACGCCGGTGGAAGGTGAGGTAGTATGGCGGGTTCGAACGGTTTCGAACACGCACGCGTACGCTACAAACGCAAGCACAGGACGCACACACGTAGCTGGAGACGCCTACATACATAGGAGATGATGGATACACAGGTGACGGAACGCATTTGCACCGCAGGAACGCTGGTGGAAGGTGAGGTAGTAGACTTTAGCAGGTTCGAAGACGTACGGGTATGCTACAAACGCAAACACACGGGAGTACTGCTGCGCTACACATGTACGTACTCTACACACGCGGCGAGAGCGGTGTGCACGCCGCTGTACATACAAACACAGCTGTGACCATGCTGAGTGCGTAGCGTATAAGCAATGCCGTGTACATACCTGTCCCAAGAAGGTGCAGTTCCCGTTGAGCAGAGAGTGCCAGCCGCAGTTGCCATCCCCCCTGCACGGAACAGTGCGAGTGTTCCGGCGCTGTAGAACGAGGCCATTCGGGCAGTGCAATTGCTGAATGGATTGTTGTTGCCCTCGCAAGGCGGAAGGATGTAGGACGAACTCCAAGCGATGAGGCAGAGAGAGCCCTGCAAATGTGTATTGGAACAGTTGGTCTCCCCAGTCGTCAAGATACCGCTCTGCTGTAAGGACGTTCCGCTGCATGTTGTGCAGAGATTCAAACGCAGCGCCAGGTGGTGGTACGCCGTGACGTTTGAAGAGGGCGAAGAACACGCAGCCGCAGAGGAGCGTAGAACGAGCGAAGGGGCTCATAGCAGACACCCACAGCACGCTCCGGAGACCACCAGCGCTGGGTTGGCAGGCCAGCCGAAGGGTGCTTGTATGCTACTACTAGCAGTGTAGAGTGTGTTGGTGTTCGTGTGTGTGTCCCAAAATGCACCCACGAGGTGGTTGTTTGCGTGCGAGGGTGTAGTTCGTCACGCCGTTTGATTTGAATCGCAGCCGTTTGAATTTTATGGTTTTGTAAGGACGAGGAGGGTTTTTTGGGAAGGGATTTTTTTGTCCGCAGCCCAGGGCACAACGAAGTGAAATGTTTGTGTGTTGTGTTGTTGTTTTTTTTGTTGTCCCGCATCGTGATGTAGCAGGATCGAACAGCAGAGGCGCAAACGTTCAAGCGCATGCACCACCAGCGCTGGGTTGGCAGGCCAGCCGAAGGGTGGTTGTATGCTACTACTAGCAGTGTAGAGTGTGTTGGTGTTTGTGTGTGTGTCCCAAAATGCACCCACGAGGTGGTTGTTTGCGTGCGAGGGTGTAGTTCGTCACGCCGTTTGATTTGAATCGCAGCCGTTTGAATTTTATGGTTTTGTAAGGACGAGGAGGGGTTTTTGGGAAGGGATTTTTTTGTCCGCAGCCCAGGGCACAACGAAGTGAAATGTTTGTGTGTTGTGTTGTTTTTTTTTTTGTTGTCCCGCATCGTGATGTAGCAGGATCGAACAGCAGAGGCGCAAACGTTCAAGCGCATGCACCACCAGCGCTGGGTTGGCAGGCCAGCCGAAGGGTGGTTGTATGCTACTACTAGCAGTGTAGAGTGTGTTGGTGTTCGTGTGTGTGTCCCAAAATGCACCACCAGCGCTGGGTTGGCAGGCCAGCCGAAGGGTGCTTGTATGCTACTACTAGCAGTGCAGAGTGTGTTGGTGTTCGTGTGTGTGTCCCAAAATGCACCACCAGCACTGGGTTGGCAGGGCAGCCGAACGGTGCTTGGATGCTAGTAGCAGTGTCGGGGGGGGGCGACGCGCCCCCCCCCGAACCCCCCCCCCCGGGCCCGACACAGTGTGCGTTGGAAGGACCCTCACCAGTGTGCGTTCGAAAAAGTACATGGAAAAACTATAGTATGTATTTTTAAAAATTATTTACGATGTTTCATTTGTTCAAGCTCTACAGATGTTATCTGCATAACAGATCGCGCAAAAGACCGATTTTGGACCTGTATCAGGTTGACGTGCATACCAAGCACGCTCAAAATGAGAAACACTTCAACAGCACCAAACGCAACATAAACAGACGAGTTAGAGCGATCTACTACTACTGGTATAACACGCGTTCTTGTGGACATATCTTATTTGTCTTGCAGTCTTTCCAGTGGTCTTGCATCGCATTCTTCACAATTTTCCCGTGTTTTATTTGTTCCAAACAATGTGGACGTCAATCAAGCAAAACAAACGCTCAAGAGTGTACCACCGACAAATGCGAAACTTTAGCAACTACCGTTTGGAAATGATGCAACATTTGGAGATCATCACACTGCGGACGTCAACATACAACCGCAGCCTCGAAATTACCTCATCAAAATACAACATTTTCGCAACTTCTCGTTTGTCTCGCTCAGCGTCTATCCGCGTTGACGTCGAGGTGCAGAATGGATAAGGCAGGGCGAGAGGCGTTAGAGCGTCCCCCGAAGACGGCGCTCAAACGAAGCGATTGACCGAGAAATTCCAGTTCCGAGAATCTCATACTGAGGCCGAGACGAAACAATCTCCTGACCAAATGCCTGTCCCATGAAAGAAAAAAAAAATCTGTATCAAAGGCTCTGCATGGGTGCCGGCATTTGCCGGCACCCATGCTCCGGGTAGGGCAGGGCAGCACTTCAAATTCTTCAATTCAACACCATTACCACACTCTCAACACATAGTCTACGCGTGTAGAATGTAAAGTAATGCCAAGAGATCGGTATGGACTAACAGTGGACTAGTTTCTTCTGCTGTTTTCGTGTGAATTCGATTCGGAGCCCACGCAGACTGACCCTCTGGTCTGGCCACCAAGAGACGCGTTTCGAGTGTTTTTCTAGATGTTTTGACTCAACCCAGCATCCAGGGCCAGCAAAGGAGTGGTCATGTTTGCGGCATATTCTCTACGTAGCCACTGAGACGCGCGCAGTGAGCCCGCATCTGCTACACCATGCATGATACTATCTAGATCCGAGGCTCGCAGACCGACTGTCTGTGTGTGTATACTCTGATCGTGGAGAGACTTGCTGACGGTATTCTAGGCGGGAGACACGGTGTCGCTGCCTTCGTCATTAAATTCCTCGAATGCTATCATGGTGCTGCTACCTGTTGCTATCTGGTAGATGGGGAATATAAAACGACGATTTGAGCCTACATCAGGTTGCCTGGGAGTGGAGGTTGCAAACGATGTCAATTTCGAAATGATGCCATATAAAATGAGAGTATAAAAAACATTATTTCAATGTTTTATTGGTCCAAGCTCTGCAGGCGTTATTTGCATAATAGGTCGCACAAAAAAACAATTTTCGGCCCATGACAGGTTGACGTGCAGACTAAGCACGCTCAAAAGGAGAAACACTTCTTCAACAGCACCAAACGCAATAAAAAAAAACGAATCAGAGGGATCTACTACTGGTATAACACGCGTTATTGTAGACGTATCTTGTTCGTCTTGCGGCCTTTTTATTCTTCTTGCGTCGCATTCTTCACAACTCCCAACTTCCCGTGTTTTATTAGCTCAAGCCCTACAGACGCCAAGCAAAACAAACGCAATTTGGCTAGACACTTGCATGAGAGGTCACGCAAAAACCATTGCCCTATTTGGTCAAAGCCTAACTAAGCTCGCAAATATTTATGCGGTCGTGATTTTGCTAGTTATCTGAATCATACGTCGCGCAAAAAAAAAGGTTTTGAGCCTATATCAGGTTGCCTGGCAGAGGAGTTTGCAAATTATGTTAATTTTGATTTTGGTCATTTCAAATTCCATTTGAAAAATCTTTTTCCCATGTTTTATTCGTTCAAACTCTGCAGACGTTATTTGCGTAATAGATCGCGCACACAAACAATTTTGAGCCTATACCAGGTTAACGTGCAGACCAAGCACGCTCAAAATGGTTTATTCGTTCAATCTATGCAGAAGTTCCTTGCATAATAGATCGCGCAAGCAAACGATTTTGAGCCTATACGCAGACCAAGCACGCTCAAAATGTCTTATTCGTTCAAGCTCTGTAGGAGTTCCTCGCATAATAGATCGCGCACAAAAACGATTTTGGGCCTATATCAGGTTGGCGTGCATGCCAAGCACGCTCAAAATGAGAAACACTTCAACAGCACCAAACGCAACAAAAATAGATGAATAAGAGTTATATGATACTAGTATAAAACCATGCGTTCTTGTGGACGTAGCATGTTTGTCTACCTTTGAATGTTCTTGCATCGCATTCTTTACTGCTCGAACTTTCCCGTGTTATATTTGTTCAAGCCTTGCTGACCTCAAGCAAAACAAACACTCAAGCCATGCAAACACCAATCAAGCAAAACAAGCAGCTCGAGAGTATACCACCGCACAATTCAAACTTTGGCAACTACTGTATGGAAATGATCCAAATTCGGAAATCATCACGCTCTGCAGACGCTGCAGACGTCAACATACAACCGAAGCCTCGAGATCACCTCAAAATACAACATTTCAGCAACTTTTCGCTTGTCTCGCTCATCGGCTATCCGCGTTCGTGTCAAGGTGCAGAACGGATAGGGCAGGGCGGGATGGGTTGGAGCGCCCCCCCGAAGACGGTGCTCGAACGAAGCGATTTAACCGAGAAATTCAGGTTCCGAGAATCCTATACTGAGGCCGAGACGAAAATAACTCCTGACCAAATTCCTGTCCCCTAAAAAACAATCATTCTCTATAAATATATTCATTCTTTTTTTCGGGTATTCGGTCAGGAGTTTGTTTCGTCTCGGCCTTAGTATGCGATTCTCGGAACTAGAATTCTCGGTCAAATCGCTTCGTTTGAGCGCCGTCTTCGGGGGGCGACTCAATCGCCCCTCGCCCTGCGGTATCTGTTGCGCACCCCGACATGAAGGGGGACGGATGCCGAGCGAGACAAGCGAAAAGTTGCAAAAAGATCGCATGTCAAGGAGGAATTCCTGAGGTTTTAGTTGTATCTTAACGCATGCAGCGCCTGGATGATTTTTTCAATTGGCATCATTTCCAAACGGTAGTTGCTAATGTTTTGAATTTTGTGGTGGCATACTCTCGAGTGTTTGTTTTGCTTGACGCCTGCAAGGCTGAGCGTTTGTTTGTTTTGCTTGACGTCTGCAGGGCTTGAACGAATGAAACACGTTCTCGGGGGGCAGCTCAAACGCCCCTCGCCCTGCCGTATCCGTTCCGCACCTGGTCGGGATCGGGTTTGTGGGCTGAGCGAGACAAGCGAAAAGTGCGCAAAATTTAGTATTTTTGGCCGTATACGCCCGGGATTTTCTTGAAGCTTGGCATATGCAGAGCTTGAACGAAAAAAACATTTGGGAAAACATGTATTCCCAAGCTGGCTTCATTGCCAAATTTTGGCTTCTTATTTCGTCCCCACCACAGTTTTTTCAATGTCACACCTCGAAGCGTTCGGCCTATTGCAGTACGACTGCTATGTCGTTGCTTTTTGACATCAGATTTGACGTTTAAACACCTTTGTTCGAGCGTTCGTTGTTTTCGAGGGGGGTCGTTCCCTACCCAGTGACACCGTTACACCCAGTGTCCGTACCGATTCTTCATTCTAGAGAGATACAACATATTATTATGTGGTCACAGACTGTGAGACAGCGTAAACCAAACAATCGCAATTAATCAAGGTATAGAGCAAGTGAAAAGCTAGCGTGTACCAGGTACGAGAACACAACGAAACAAACCAGATCATGAAAAAATCGAAAGTATACACATCGAACGGAGTGGTCGTCTTTAAAATTTGCAGTACGAGAACCAACGTTTTGTCAGTCTTTGTCGTCGCCCCTCCAAAGAGTCGTTCAATACATATTGATCCACGATCAACGCTCCATCTTGCAGGACTGCATAATAAATATCCCGCACTAATTGCATGTATATTTTTTCCCACAAACGAAACGTGGATGCACTTCTAAAGGTAGGTGTGATTATCAAGGTAGTGGTGTGTCGAACGCTTTGTTGTGTGATTGCAAGAATTGCGATGGCTACTGACTGTTGTTGTTGTTGTTGCTGGTCAATCCGTTCAGCACCTCGTCGTGAACGCGGATGGATGCTGAGCGAGACAAGCGAGAAGCGCGCCAAAAGAACAATTATAACGGTACTCTCCAGTTATTCTTCGGATCATGATGTAGGCAGGTATTACTAAATAAAACTTGGCAAGGCATTATTGCCAAATTGGCGTCATATTTTGTCCTAAAACAATTATTATTTACTGTAAAACAAATCCCCATGGTACTGCGGTAGGTATCATAGTAATGTATTTATTTATTGAATTTCGGTAGGTACACGTACATACATGGATATAGACGTGGCAAGCGGACGCATGGCTAAAACGAGGAGGAGGTAGTAGTGGTTACGATGACAGCCCCAGAAAAAGCCACATGGCGGCATTGCGAGTGGCTGCATCCCCGGGGCATCGATGGTGGTATTATACAGGTTCGGGCAAATTGACATGATGTGTACTCTCGTGCAAGTAATATAGGTACGTGCGAGTAAGACCCCACGCAGCAATGCTCTATCACACACGACATGCTTATTTTATGGCATGGGGGGAGGGTTTACCAAAAAACAGGGAATACATTTTCGACACAAAATACAAGGGGAAAAGTAATGGTTCTTCTTGTTGCTAAGCTGCGCCACGCGAAGGCTGTAGTAAGTAGACAGTATTCACGGAAGAAACCAGTGAATGGCATGCATTCGTCCCTGTATCGCATTGATTTTCTGGTGTGTTTTCCCCCCGAGAAGACTCTTTGGAGAAATACAGGCGGTGTGCTTTGTTGTTGCTGCGGTCCCTGACTCCGTTGCTGTAGTCGTTTGCCGGGCAAGTGCAAGCTGTCGTGTTGGTACATAACTGACAAAAAAAATTGTGTTGCTTAGCACTTGACGTGCTCCTTGCTGCTGACTGCTAATTGATCGCCTCTTTCAGTGAGTTTTTTTTTACTTTTTGGCACACTTCTACTTTCCAGCTTCTGGACAAGCCGTGATCACAGGTGTCGTCCCTTCCCCCCACCACGGTTATTGCCTTCCTTTTTTTTACGCATAACATTCAGCACCCTCTGATCATCGATTTTTCATCGAGTGTTGCTAACTCACGCTCTCGCGCTTTCCGAAAGTCCCTTAGTGCGAAGAAAAAGTCGCACGAAAATTGATACGAGTACTCACTCGGGGGTATTCGAACTCACGAAACTGGTCTATACCAGACTCGAGGACAACCTGATACTCCACCGGGGCAGTGAGTGATACACGGCCGGTCTCCCCGGTGGTCTAGTGGGGTTACACGATTAATACTATTAATAGCGTTGGTCCTTGAGTCAAACAACCACCGCGTTGTGAGCTTTGTTCACTTAAGGTATTTGCTGAAATAAATGAGAAAAAAAGGATAACCAACTGCTGAAATCGTCAGCAACGTGGGTAGGTACAATTCGACGCGAATCGTCGAGGGAAGAAATCGCTGAATTCTTCTCGCGAAAATAGTGAGTACATGTACCGTAGTGGGGATGGGGGAGGGGAGTCCGCTATATGACCCCGGATCTGAATTATACAACTGGGAGGGCGAGAGTGGTGCGAGCATCACAACATATATGGGAGGGGAGAAACAAAAGAAGTGAAGTGTATTACGGCTGCTGTGATAATACGATACCCAAGCAAGTTGTACCGATCGACTCGATCTGGACCGACTGCTGTACATTATGCAATTGGTTCGTGTACAACTTATCTAATCACAGGCCAGTATGAGATGATAGTCATTGAACTTGCTTAACGTCTAAGTGAGTGGTGGTTTCCTCTATCGACGAACCTCGGCCGAGCCGATCAATCAAAGGTTGGGTTGCACTGTGCGGGGTGGTATCGAGGCAGGGGGTCAAATGAAATGTCCGCATACCGCGGGGTTAGGGTATACGAATAAAAATTCAGCAGTAGCGCGTTTACCGCGCGGTTGGGGTATACGAATTAAAATTCAGCAGTAGCGCGAGTCGCCCCAGTTTTTACTAGTTGAAAATACTTTGATGGATTTCTAAACCAGGGTTGGACCCTGTTCTGTGGTGCTGGCGTCGTATACGAACCTCAGCTAGCTAATGTTTCCACACCGTGCGGTGTGGTGTCGACCTGGGAGAAGTCGGTTTTCAGAAGTCGGTTTTCGTCCCTGATTCGTTGGAGTTGACGGGGTATGGAAGGAGTTATGGAACAGCGATGGGGCCTCATCCTCACCGGGTGCGTCGAAACGCCCCCCGCCCGTTTGCTGGTCTACCTCCTCCCCGGGTTTCCCTGGCTCCACGAGCTACACAGCCACTCAACGATAAGCCAATGTGAAAATATATGGTTGTCGCACCATCGTGCGGGGCTGTGTCGACCCGCAGGATGAATCGGTTATCGTCCCCGGTTCGTCAGGATTTCTGAAACGGGCACAGGACTCTATATTCTCCCAGGATGGCGTTGCCATTATGTCCAAGCCCCAGCCAATCAGCGGCAAGCGAATATGACTGGGGTTCCACGTCGTGCGGAGTGGTGTCGACACGGGAGGTCATCGTTATTGCTCCCGCGTTTTTGGACCTCTAGAGATTCGGGGGATTCATGAATCGGGGATGGGACCCTATCTACCCTGTGTGCGACGGAAATGCCCCCCGTTGATGGGCCTCTATCCGCCTAGGACAGCGCTGTGCAGCTCGAACTAATCAGCGATTAGCCAACGGGAATGGGGTTTTCTCACCGTACAGGGTGGTGTCGACCCGAGAAAGCTCAGTTTTTTTTCCCCGGTTGATGGCAGTTTTAGATATGTGGGACGACCTCTGGACCGGGGATGGGACCCTATATCCTCCCGAGGTGGAGCTGGTGCAACACGCCAACCATGGCCAATCAGAAAATCGGCCGGTGGGGTTGGGATTTCCACATCGCGCGGGGAGGTATCATGTGTGGATGGATTCCGATCCCGGCATGTGACCCTATCGTGCCCGGGTGACGCCTATGATTGTATATGAATCCTATCCAATGAGAGACAAAACAAAACTGACATGTTTTTATTTTCGCCTAATAAAACTCGAGTCTGAAATAATTAGCTGTCAAAATCGTAAGCGCTGTAGTCGCGCACTGTATGTACGAGAAGTGAGCGATCTACACAGCTAGCAGCAAGTAGCAGCATTGCAATAGCATTCGACCAGTTGAATGACCAAGGCAGTCATCCCACCGTGTTTCGCGCCTGGGGCAACGTCAGCCTGTTTCTCCACGATCAGACAACACACAGACAGTCGATCTGGGAGGCTCGGATCAAGATTATACTCTTGTATCATGCATTGTATATTCCAGAAGCTGGCTCAGAGCGGGTCTTTCAGTGGCTGCGAAGAGAACACGCAGCGGACACAGTCAGTCAATTTACTGGCCCCGGATGCTCGAATGAGTTATAATATCATCAGAAACGCACTCGACATGTTTCGTCGACAGACGAAAAGGTCAGTCGGCGTGTGCTCGGATTTATCCGATCGAAATTTAATGAATGAAGCTCGGAATCGGATTCACTTCATAAACGGTAGCTATTAGTCTAATAGTAGTACATTGTTATGATTCTTAGTCTCTATCGAACTCTTGGCTTTACATTACATACTGTATGCGCAGACTATGATCGTGTGTGGTGACTTTTTCTACTCCACCAAGTATAAAATCGAACAATTCGAAGTGCTGCCCTGCCCTACCCGAAGCATTGGTGCCATCGAATGCCGGCACCCATGCGGAGTCCTTGGATACGCATATGTTTATTCACACTTCACTTTTGAGATCGAGGGCTTTGATGTATAGACTAGTCTAGAAGGCTTGAAAAATATGTCTACCTATGATTTTCTTTCTTGAGTGTACTTGCCTTCCTCGTCATTGACTTTTTTCTGGGATCGCCTGTACTTCACAGCTCAAATCGTAGGAGGCCAACGCGTAGGAGGTGTTACCCTCAGCGACCGTTTAAACAAGCCTAAGCCGTGCCGTGGTCACAGGTGTCTTACCTTCCCCCCGGTACATGGTATACACTCATACCCGCAGGAGCAATCTATGCGTTCCGCTCCAAGATTGTCACTGCTGATGGCGAGACATACTTTGGAAACAACAAGGCCGGCTTCGGAGGTGAGAGGAAAACTACTAGTCCACTGTATTACTGAAGCTTTGTTCCTTGTAGTCAGGTACATGCCCGTGCCCTCGAAACTATCTTCTACCCGGTACGTGTTTTGCGGCACCGTGGGGTTTTCATACATACGTCGGTGCGCATTGAAAAATCGTAATGACGTACCGGAACCGTGACGAATTTTCCCTCGCCACCCGACAACGGCGACCAATTTCCGCAATTAATTCCGTTATGCTTGTTACTTCTAGGGATATCGTGGTCACCTTCACCTTCACCTTCACCGTCACCGTCACCTTCTATGCCTCGACGGTGGGGGGGGGGGGTTATTTTGGAACCAACAGATCTGAAGGTCGTCGATAACTGTATGCAGCCTTCTTGGCGACACGTCTAGCTTGCTCTATCTATGTATGGGGTGGTGATGTGATTTTGCCGGAAGAATTTCCAACAGGCTGAAAGTGATTACGTACGGGTGCATTCATGTCCCCACAGGTGCCGTGTATTCTACGCAATCAGAACTTGACTTCGATGGCAATACCTCTTTCCTTCGCAACTCAGCTACAGAGGATGGAGGTGAGCGCACCAAAGATACTCCGCAAGAAATGCAGTAAGGCACAAAATATGCCATATTGATATACTCGTACAAGTACGAGACCAACCTTCCTCGCTCGAGGACCTCAGCCGGCCGGAAACGCTGAGCCCATAAAGCAACCTTATACCGTGGGATGCCTGTATTAATACACTTTCCTGGAAACATGGGTTCGCGGAGGGCACAATGCCCACTTGGCGAGTGTTTTACCTGTTTGTATGCGCATTGCATTGTTTGCGAGCTACTCATACCACGACAAACATGTTCTATTGATGATGGCAGATAAGGATTCACTCATACCACAAACCACTACTGCAAGTAATGACACCGCGTTATACCCATGTCGAAGCATTGCATCCCAGTACCGTGGGTGCCGTTGTAAAGGAATCAATGAACGAATCATGGGGACAGATTGCGAGGTAATCAGAAAAGCATTCACTCGAGTAGGAATTGGTCGAAATCCCGTTCGACTCTTTATGCCACGCCCGTGCCTACACGCGAGATGCAATTGATGGCATGAGCCCGTGCTGATTAGATCTCAGCACAATACCATCAAATCATAGGCGGTACGGAACTTGTGGAAGACGCACTTCGCGTAGCTGTTTCTGCCAGCACATATCGGTTCCAGCAAATAAATATATAACTGTAGAGTGTATTTTTATATAATAAACATCGGTTCCAGCAAATATATATTTAACTGTTTGAATTCCATGCCATCAATTGCATCTCGTGACTACTGTGCATGCAAAATATACTCTGGACAATGGTTACTCTTCGAACTTTGGCGTGCCCCCCTCGCCAGGTGCTATTCTGGCCAACTATGGGTCCGAGGTTACCCTTAACGGAAACAACACGTTTACGTACAATAAAGCCTCTGCAAATGGAGGTGAGAACAACGCCGACACCATGAACATCGACATAAAAAAAACGTGGGAAGTAGAACGAAGGCTGTTGGTAACCTTGCCGTTCTTATTTCGTTCACTCTGCTCAGTATGTGCAGCTTGAAGGTCCACGCCAAACGGGACTAATATTTAAAACGTAATGTCGCCTACGGAAAAATGAAATTGCAAGACGGCCATAATTGGATGCACACAGCAAGTCTTCCAGAGCCAACATAGAGATGCTTGTGTGTCAAGCACAAGGTTGTGATTTTCCACAAATATGGAGCGAAAGATGTGCAATAGGCCCCTTCGTCGGCATGAGCATGTGACAGCATGCCTCTGCTCGTGCCACACCAGGTATACTGTGGGACGCGCTGGGAAATGGATCTTGTCGTCACGTGAGGCGAATAGTAGCACCCTCACATCGTCGAAACCCGCAATACAATACCGGCCACTTTACTGTATGTAGCTGTTCGATGATAATATCCAAAGTTTCTGATGATGGTGGTCACTGGATATACTGTGCTACTCTTTACGTGACACAACAACCGAATATTTGAAAAAGGTCGCACGCTAAGTCCGGTATACACGCTCCGATGGGCTCTAATGAACAACACAGAAAAACACGAACTTTATAGGAATGCTTGCGAGCGCTCGATGTTGAAGCTATTGACTACTGCCCTTTGTTCGACGTTAAAAAATAAATCAATGAACGTGTTCTCATGTCAGTATGAACATGACGCTCCCCTCGTGACTCCACAGGTGCTGTTTATTCTTCTGAGTCTCTGATCAACGTGGGCGGAACGAGTTACTTTGCTCATTCATTCGCATTTATTGGAGGTGAACACAAGTACAAAAGCGAGTGCATAGTGCTGCTGCGGGATAATGTCCGCACCTTGCTTCCAATGTAGGGACTAGCGTATTGTCGCTTCCATGCGTTTAAAAAGAGCTATTAACAGAGGCTGGTGCGCGGGTCTTTGCGCCCTCGTCGAATATCGGTAGCTTGTTTGAAGTGGCCAACGAGACACAGCGATTGCACAGATACTTGTGCAATTTGTATTTGAACCACGGCCGCGCTAGGGCCGTGCCTTATATCATTAATTATATTAATCATATCGCTGAGAAGCTACACAAAGCCATCAGGTCAGAAAGGGAATCCTTTCATTTTCTCGAAACAAAAAAAAATCGGGTGTCCAGTCGCTAGCTTAAGTTACACTAAACGTAGACTTGGTCTGCATAAACCTATTTTGATAGGTAAATTGCGTTAAAAAATTAAATATGTGCTAGGCGAACATACACGTATCAAGATCCCGGAATAGCAGGCCTCCGGTCAGCACTTGTGAGTGCTGCGTGCTTTGCTGGACGAACAGCGCTCAATGCCCCATTTACCATTGACGGCCTCGGTGAAGCGCCTAAAAAGGCGGACTCGACGGTTGTGTCACTTTGAGCCCATGTTCCTTATACGCCAAGACACCTAATTAACACATCATCCTTTAGTCTACAGTATTACTAACGCTGGAAACGAGAAGCAAAGACGCGTATTCCATACCATGGACCCTTACACAGTAGCCCGTCCAGCGCACAGCATATCAATGCTCGTTTGCTCGCTCTGAGTCTGGCCAATTTGAGCCTGTCCCTACCTGTGCGAGCTCATCGTCCATGGGGACGCCGTCTTTCCATCGATCGGCCCTTGAACGTCTTCAGACGAAGACTTGAGCTGGATACGGCAATCCATGGGCTAGTAGATGCATCTGACCAGGGCGATTCTGGTCAACTCGCATTCTGATACAGAAAATTAATTCTGAAGTCGAATCTCATCCGAGAAACACATGAGCTACGAGGCTCAAATGTATTCTACAATATCTGCTCCGGAAGGACGCAAAACAAGTTACACCACTGCCCACTCGACCGTACGTAGGACATACGGGGAATACCGCGGTCGGCTCAATATATGGTAGGAGGGTGATACTTTGTGGGCCTTTTTCTGCAGTAGATAGGGGTCACTTGCGCAAGTGATCCCCACGATTCGTTTCAGGTTTAAACTTACGTGCTGTTTCGATTCTGCCGTATGAATCCGTCCACAAACGGCAAACAACACTGTCCCAGAACAAAATGGCCTGAAGCCCGAGAGGTACAGGTCGGTCCATGAGTGAATTTCCTCGTAGTCTCTACAAAAGTGGGCATCACACCACATTCCTCGTCGTACTGCCTTGCCAGACCTAAACAGTAGGCAAATGCTTCGTATTAGCAAGTACGAAGTAACCCGTTGCATGTAAGGTTCGTTTCAATGACTGTAGTGTCGACAAAATAAACATGTTCCTCGATGTGATAGATCGCCATAATTCCTGGGTTATCAGCTACAAGATAACGTCAGGGGCAGTCATGCTCTTTGGGGTTCTACCTACGGTGGAATGAAGTTGAGCATGTGCCCGCATATCGCGCAGGTGGTTTATATGCTATGGAGTCGACGGTTACCGTCAACGGAGCAAGCGTTTTCTCTGTGAATTCCGTCAACGTCTCCGGAGGTGAGAACGAACACAGATACCTGGTAAGAGATTTCGTGCTCTCGGATCGAATTTTCCAGGCGTACCTGCCTAAAATGTTTCGTGCTATCGAACTGATATGCTCAGGGGGCGAAGAAGGATTGTCACTGTCGTATATGGCACTGGATTACTGCAGCATGGGTGTATGGGAGACGCAGGTATACGAACCGGTTAAAGTTCGCGTGCCTTTGCATGTTCGAAGTAGTTGCGGTTGGGTAATATTATAAAATTTAAAATACACTCCAGCTGTGAGATCGAAGATTTCGTCGAAACTCATCTTTGCAAGCTGTGTGTGATACTCCGATCGCGCGCATTACGGGTTGTGTGTCCTCATCAAGGATATAGGTCGGCGACTCCCCTTACAGCTACAGTGTAGCTATCAGGGTCAACAGGATGATTTTAGTCAGTCTATGCGCGGAAACTATAAAACCCGTTTCTGAGGGGGACAAAATCTGACAGCTGTGAAGGGAAAAAGGGGGGGGGGCTGGTTTTGATCAAAAGCGAGCGGGTTTGGAGGGGGGCGGGGGGGGGGGGGGGGGGGGGAAGGGGCAATTTGTGCATGTAAGCTATAAATTCTTTCGAGGGGATAAATCTGACCGTTTTGACACCAGTATATTATTGAGGCCGGGGGGGGGGGGGGGGGGGGGGGGGGCAGCTCGATATGTGCCTGGAAACTATACAATATTTCGAGGGGATAAATGTGACATTTTTGGAAATAATACATCAGTTTATCGTGTATATCCTGGGGTAAGTCGTACAATCAGTGAGTAAAGAGAGGGTGGAGTGTTCGAGGGGGTGGGGTTGGGATGGGTTGGGGGGGGAGGGTGGGGGGTGGGAGCGGGGGCGGGGGGCGGGGGGGGGGGGAAGGGGCTTTAGGTGAGGGGTTTGTTATACGTGTGATGCTAGGTCTAGGCGAAGGTGCGGGTGATGGGGAAGAAAGGGGCGTTCGAGGCGGGGGGGGGGGGGGGGGGGGGAACACAGCGGCATGGATGGCTCTCGAAAGATAATGAGGTGATATCCTGTGCGTGAAGTGTTTATTAATGTGGCGGATTTCGATATTTGGTGGGGCGTTTGAGTAAGGGAGAGCAAGAGGGGGGGGGGGGGGGGGGAGATTTTTTAGGAGGTTTAGGTCACAAATAATATTCAAATACACTTCGGCTGTGAGATCAAAGATATGTATCAGCTTGTTATACGCGTGGTGCTAGGTCTAGGCGATCGTGCAGGTGGTCGGGAAAGAGGGGGCGTTGGAGGGGGGGGGGGGGGGGGAAACACAGCGGCATGGATGGCTCTCGAAAGATAATGAGGTGATATCCTGTGCGTGAAGTGTTTATTAATGTGGCGGATTTTGATATTTGGTGGGGCGTTTGAGTAAGGGAGAGCAAGAGGGGGGGGGGGGGGGGGGATTTTTAGGAGGTTTAGGTCACGAATAATATTCAAATACACTTCGGCTGTGAGATCAAAGATATGTAGCAGCTTGATATACGCGTGGTGCTAGGTCTAGGCGATCGTGTAGATGGTCGGAAAAGAGGGGGCGTTGGAGGGGCGGGGGGGGGGGGGGGGGGGGGGGAATAATTGAAACCTTCGTCATGGATGGTCAGAAAGATAATGACGTGGTATCAACTGGGTATAGGTGTTTATTACTCAGGCCGATTTTGATTGTGAGTGGGGCGTTTGGACAGACTAGGCGGAAGGGGGGGGGGGGATCGGGGGACGGAGGGGCGGGGGGGGGGAAAGGGTTGGGGTTTGTTATGAAAAAGAGGTCAGTGGAGGGGGAGGGGAGGGGGGGGGGGGGGGGGGGGGGGGGGCGGGACATTTTAATATGTGTGCGGAAACTATAAATTCTCAAAGGGGACAAACCTGACGATTGAAGCAATAAGACATCCCTTTATATCATCTGGCTTGTAATGTTTACTATTCTAGAAGGTTTGATGTTAGATGCAGCATGCAACCCAGTGTTTAAGTGTAGTAAATAACGTGTTAAATCTTCATAGTTTGTTGTTGTATGATACATCGATCGAAAGCTAGAATATTTTATAGAATATTTGTAGGTACCATTATTTTCTGACATCGCTAATTATAAGAAAGAGATACGTATTGTCAAATGCAACAGGCGAGGTGATGTGGTCATGCACTGTGTTTGTCACCATCATCATACAGTCGCCATTATTATCGACATCGCTAATTATACGCAAGAGATACGTATTGCCAAATACAGCATGCGAGGTGATGTATGTGGCCATGTGCTGTCTCCGTCATTGAGCATTAGAGGGAGGGATGCGAATCGACGCTTGGTATAAATGTGCTCAATTACGTTACCTCATTAGTCATACTTGGTATACACGCGCTCAATCACGTTATCTCGTTAGTAATACTTCGCTTGGCATAGGTGGGGAGGCGATCATGCAGACGGTATGTACGAAATACCCTACGTAATGGGTTGGTAAGGTTGTTTACCGCAATTTTAACACATCTGCCTGTGCTTCCTTTTCCAAATTATTTTTGTCTCAAATAAATGTACGATTTCACGCCTATGATTTTACCTTGTCGATGTGGGGCTCTGCAGTCGTCAATTTTAAGTCAGAGATACGTCCTACAAATACATCAGGCGAGGTGGGTATGTGATGTCATATATATGCGATGTCATCACTATTGATCGCGAGGGTGATTTTACTTCGTGAGGTAAATGGTACTGTGTTTCGTAGAGGTCGTCTCAGGAGGGTATGCGATGGGTCGGCAGTGTATCACGTCTGTTTGTGCTTCCTTTTCAACTTATTATTGTCTCAAATGTGCGATTTCACGTCCATGATTTTTACCGTGCCGCTGTGGGGCTCTGAGGTCGCCAATTCTAATATCTAAGCCGGGCATACATGTGGCGACCCTCGCCCGTTCGAGGCTAAGAAATGTCACAAACAGTGAGGAACATGTTGCATCTTTTATGCCATCGTCAACAAATTCAGTGTCACGGTCAAACCGAGGGAAATGAGTTAGGGTTGCGCGGTTGCAGCTCAGTAGGACGCACGCCATCAAAACTCTCGAGGAACGGCACACACATGATATGTGTGTATAGTGAATACATATATTGACCTAAATGTGTTGGCTCTTGCACGAGAGAATCCGAAGCGTCGGATTTAGACCTTATTTTGAGCCGCCTCCAAGATAACTCGAGCAGAGGTCCACCTCTCGGCGCATTATTTCCTGGGCGTGCCTCACCTTGCTCGCCCCTCCTGACTCCGCCGGTGGCGGCCTCGGCCATTCCCGCTTCGTGCCGTGAAAGCTGCGGCAGATTAGTGTTCCTTGCCATCTTTTTGTTGCGAAAACTGAAGTGCGTAGTCGTAAGTATAAAACCACATTTGGTTCCCTGTGCCAGGTGTGCAAATGTAGCTTCACGGTTAGCCCCGCACAAGTTTTAAGCGATTGGGTGCTAATTCGAATCTCGGTGAACCCGTTTCTTTTTTCAAGTTTGTTCCTATGTTTTTTGGTTCGAGCTCCGGTGTGTATATTGTCCGACACTCTTGCAATTTCTTTTTCTATGTTGCCTCTTTGTTATTTTTATGTACCGCCTCAAAGAAGAGGGAAAACATTGTTGTAGTCTATGCATATTATTATGCTGGAAATGTTGCTTGTTGCTGTTGTCGAGCTGCCGCTTTCGCCGCTTCTGCTATTGTTGTTGCTGCTGCTGCTGCTGCTGCTGCTGCTGCTGCTGCTGCTGCTGCTGTTCGTCATCGCGTGCCGGTAGACGCCATTTTTTCCCGTGGTTTCTTGCGCCCGATTCAAGCGTTTGTTTCTCTTTATTCAAACACGATTTGTTTTTAATTCACCGTGTTGCATGTACAGCCCCGATGTACCTATAAATCCTACGTTCAATACACCTGTCATGTGCATCCTCGAAATTACTGGCACTCGCGGAGCCCAGGCGGGCGGCAGCACGCCCCCCTGGTAAACACATGTCTCAATATGTATGTGGGCCCTTGCACGAGGGCACCCGGAGGGTCCTGTTGTCGACCATGTTTTGAGCCGTCTTCGAGACAACTCGAGCTGGGCTCCGCCTCTCCGCGCGCTGATTGCTGAATATGCCTCACCGTGCACGTATCACCTTGCACGCCTCAACTAAATGTGCCACCCCTCCGACCCTGCAAGAAGCGGCCTAGAGCGTGCTCGCCTCGTCTCGTCTCCCTTTGGCGGGTGCTGTTTTCTTTTTATGTGTTCGGTCCATTTTTCCCTAACTTAACGTGTATTCGTATTTTTAGATGCATATCAATTGTCATATTTCTCGTACGATCATGAGTAGGTAATCAGTTGGGCTGCTGTCCCAATGAGTAGGTTGTCCGTGGTTAAAGTGCTCATTGATGTTTTGCTTTTATCATGAAAAATGAAAATACACTCCTCCAGTCGTGAGATCGAATGTTTTGTCGAAACTCATCTTTGCAAGCTGTGTGTGATACTCCGATCGCGCGTATTACGGGTTTTGTCTCCTCGTTGAGGATATTGGTCGGCGACTCCCCGTGCTTTCATGTGTCATTTCCCTACCCTTTGTTATGGTGTAAAAAAAGGTACGCTGATGATTGAGGTGTCGTCTGTGTAACCGAGAACTATTTTTCTCCTGTTTCGTTAGACGCCGTGTGTGGAGACAGTAACGGGGGGCTAGAAGGTAGCCTGCACTCCTGGAGAGTGTGAGGCCGTAGATTCGGTTCCCAGAGGCGTCCAATTTTCTGTTTTTTGTACACCGTGCATTCCTTCCGCAGTGTTTGCCGGGCACCTTTCGTAATTTGTTTCACAACACGGGGATAGCTAGACCTGCTATACTAGTCTAATAGAATACTGCTGTGTACACGCTGTTCGGCGTACGATTATGTGTTCGTATCTTCCTGTCCATTATTTCTGCTGCTGCTTCCGTGTATGATGGTATCCTACTATTGTGACTGCGGCTACAGTGCTGCTGCTTCCTCCTGCTGGTCGTCATCGCGTGCCGAATGGCGCGATTTTCTGTGGATATATTGCATCTGAATAACACGAATTGTTATTAATTTGCCCCTTGGCAACACCGTCGAATGTGCAGCCAATATAACCATGTATTTTTTTATAATATAGTATAGTCTAGTCTAGTCTACTCATAATACAATTTTTAATATACTATCATGCATCGAAAATTACAGGTACGGGCGGAGCCAAGGCGGGTGGTAGCCCGCCGCGGCGAACCCCCACGTGTGAGTTGTATCTTATCTTGCTGTAAGGGGTAATAATGTTTATATGATTTTCAACGTGAACGCCATCATCATGTTTCGTTGCAAGTTTACCGTTCATTCTGACGATTGATTAAGTTTTACTAATTAATGATGTTCTTTATATTAAATATTGCCCTTAAAGGTGATGAAATGTAGTGTATCGCAACAACTAACTAATAACTAAAAACGGGCGAGCGATGTATCGCACAGCTGGAAAAGATCTGATGAGTGTCGATAATAAATTTGTCGACCTCACAGCTGACGTTGTCAGAACAATGAATGGTAAAAAATATCTTGGCCCTGTCGTCTCAGCGATTGATTGAGAAATCCATTTTAGGCCAGGGTTTTAGGCGTAGTCTACGAGAGTGTGGACACAACAACGGGTGGTTAGAAGGTACCTGGTAGATTGCACCGTTTGAGAGTATTAGGTCATAAATTGGGATCTCGATATGCTTCCAGTGTTCTGTTTCCGTTGTCCCTTGTATTTTCTCCCCCGCCTAATACGTGGTCAGTCATAGACTAGGACTACTATAGGCTTACATATACGCCAGCAATGCTGGAGACGTCTGGGGCAATCTGCCGTCTTTTGGCACATCCCACGTGGGAACGCTGAAAAGCAGCTCGCGACGACGTGCTGTAGGCTTGATACTCTTTGCCGAGTAATCTGAGAAAAATCAGGGTGTATCCTCCGTGTTCCCACAGGTGCTATATGTGCTGAGTATGATTCAGAGCTTCATATCTACGGAAACACGACGTTCGCTGGAAACTATGCACCTGCATTTGGAGGTGAGACTAGATGTCCGAGACATATGACATGCTACGACAGGTGTATACTACAGGTGAATTCATAGCACCTAACCTCTGCAAGGGCCTCTCTTGAGCGTCTCTATACCTCTCTACCCATGTACTTTAGGACGCGTTGTGGGTGAGGTGGAACTTTACGCCTTGTGGGTGAGTGTGGTTGGTGCCCTTCCCACTATACAAGTCAAGGCGGCACTCAACGTTTTTTGTTAAATAAATGCAAGATAGGTACACGGCACGATATTCAAGTGTCATACTATTTACACTGTTACCAGTCAATCTAGAAGCAGTAACAGTCATACCACACGCGTTTTCTCCAGCCCCTCATCATAAGCTTCTTGCATATATCAATGGTGGAACGGCGGGAAAATGCCGCCATGGTCGATGCCCCTAACCTTCCTACCTACTACATTGTGCCTCTAGTAGTGCCTAGACTGCGACGAAAACCCGGTTTGTTTGGCACATGTGTTCCTTGTGTGAGTAAGCGCTTTTTTGTATGGTTTATGTGAGTAATTCCTGCGTGATTATGGCTGTATCTTCTCGCAGGCGCCATATTTGCAGACGTTGGAACAAACTTCAGCATTGAAGGGGAGAGCGAATTTTCCCGCAATTCGGCCAAGGTTGGAGGTGAGGCGGTGACATCAAAACATAAAAAAACACCGCTACGGCAGAGGGCTCACGTCTGGGGCTTCTTTCGGTCGTGGCCCGGGGCGACTCGGGCAAGTGACTCCCCAAACCCTTCACGGTCTTTCGCGTTCGTGCCGTTTCTGTGCGCGATATTAAGCCACCACGGAATGGCTATCTACACTGCGACCAACCATTCGCCTGAATTCAGTCGTTTTTTCTGTCGAGGTTTATAGCCATTAAGGCTGAATGGGGGGAACCCTCCCTACCTTCACCAGGTCAGCCGTTTCCAAGCTATAGTTGTACCAACGTGCTGACTGTTGCTACCGCGCCAGTTGTATGAACCGTCGGAACTACACGACAGGTAAGATTTACGCACTCACTGCCAGATAAGATCAAGTTCTACCTTCGTATTGGTAGCACGCAGGGCCGATCGTGATCCCCTAAACTCTCTAAATAATCAAGTAACGACTGCCCAGGGATGCGATTGAGAGAAGATACCTTTCATGAATATTAGTACGAGAACCCGTCAATCGAAAAGTGAAATGAGTACGCCAACTGCCCTCGACGGTGGTAGTGCACATAATTCAGTTGTTGCCGTCATGGACGAATAAACAACGGAGAAATGCCGTTCCAGACCGTAATTTTTCATTTAAAATGTAAAAAGTATAGACTAAATAGTTACGTCAAGTCGTGTTACTTTTTTTACCTACAGTATTTGAGCTCCCGCGCTAATCCTTTGTAATCATTCCTGGAATGTAGAGCACCAAGAATACCCAGGGAAGATCTAAAGTTGATATTGATATTCAGATGGGTCCAGGGTGGTGCTAGACAGAGTGCATTTTGAGAAGTTTCGCTGCCGTGCGATCGACATTTTCGCGCATGAAAGTCACGATGCACCGGATTCGACTCCCTATCCCCAAGCTCCATTGCAACGCGATCTAACCGGAAGCCATACTTGAGTCGCCATGTGTGCATGCACCAGATAGGTCTTGAAGTATTTGAACTATATTGCGGAGTTACTATAAGGTCTTGAAGTACACCACACCACAGTGACAGTGACAGTACTGTCATACTCTGTCGGGTGGCAAGGTTTGAAAAAATACTTTCGGGACCTAGACGACAGTTAATGAGATACCTCAGACAATTCAGCTTAACCACTTCATGCCACATTTGTGCTATACTGGTGAATAGAGGGAGCAAATGAAGTTTTGGCTCGAGATGTATGCCTCAATTAGTCTCGAGTAAGTAGGGTGTCTCCTACTACGATTCTCACTCTACGTCTCAGTCTAGGCGCCTCCTGTAACTACTCTTCAAAGGCTTTGATACACCCCAACACGCGGGGGGCGGGGTTCAAACAGTAAAACGTAATAGGCTATAATTCCAGTGCAATTGATTTTATCTTCCAAGTCTAGTACGTTTCAAAACTTGCGTCTACTTGTGCAACGATGCGAATCGATGCTCTGACTATGTGATAACGGCTTCGGTCTACTTATGCCACAATGCGAATCGAGGTTCTGACACTGTAGTCAGAGCTTCACAAGTGAAACCGATGTGTCCGTGAAGATCTATTGTGATGATACGCAAAAGGAAGATAACTTGGGTAGTGGCGCTTATTGCCCAAAGGAAAAAGCTGGTAAGGAAATGGGTACGTGGGAAAAAGAAGAAGCGAGAAAGCGAAAAACGTTGAAGTGAGGAAACGTCAGGAGTGATCGAGGTGTCACCTAATCGATACGGCACAGTGCCGACGCCACGGGCATGTGTACTCTACGGGTTGTCGCACTGACCGACAGAGCGTCCTGTAGTAAAAAAAGTTTGAATCCCTGTAACGTACCCAGATCCTGGTGGTGGTATTGTAGGCACAACGTAAACATTGAACACACCGGTGAGAAATAACAAACCGTGTTTCTCCGCTTCATGTGTCTCCCTGCATCTAGACTAGAATAATATATTTCGTGTACTCAGAGTAGTGGCTACGAAGTAGACAATCAATCGCTAGTGGACTACAGAATCCATTGATCCAATACGCTCTTTTGACGAGACGTCGATAGCTAGCAGAACCTGATAATCAAAATCATAAACGCGAATGGTAACCCGTATTTAGACCCGTGTATGAACATCGGTAATATGGAAGTGATCATGTCACGCAATACTCTTCGTGAATTTACCAACGAGAAATACTCTAGATAAGAAGCGCCAACCAGTCTACTGGGAGTTCAGCACGCCCCCTAAATTTGCACCTAGATCAACATGAAACCTACTGAATATATTGCTGTGGACGCTGGTCCAGCACAGCAAAGATGCGCACCATTCAGTTTTATGCATCACGTACGTACACGAAGAACGGTCTACCAGTGCAGATAGTACGGCAGTAGACTATAGTCTAATGGTTGTAGTGCTATTGCTTGGCAACGTAGACATGACGAGGTGTGCTGGTTTGCGTCCTCTCATGATCGTCGAGTCGTGTACTACTCTAGAAGGCAACTTCCCTGCTGGTAATGTTGCGTTTTGGCGCCAGGAAACGTGCTGCAATGAAACAGCAATTAAGTCCCCGGTCCCCGAAGAGAAAATAAGTGCGTACAACTAAATTGCAACTAACTGTCATACTTTGGAAAGATATCAAGGAGGTATCCGCGTTCTGAGAAAGAAGTTTTTACGCATTGGTTGGAAGCTCACAAAGCACAACGTTTATCTGGAATATGCTGGAGAGACCCTTGGACATCAATCAGTATGATGGATCTTTTGGTGCCTGTCTGTGACGTTGAGCTAGCGATATGTGAGCGTAAATCTGGCCCGGTTGTGTCCTGTTTCAATCTGGAACGTACGTGTCACCTAGGAGCGAGATTGGAACGCTGATTTCCGGGTAGTTGTTCGGCAACAAGGTCTTTGCTGCGCTCCAGCTTACCGTGTGTGTATGATGCCGTAACGTAACCGCCCCAGGGGCTGTGAAGGTGAAGATCTTGTCGCCGTGGTCGCTGGAGTAATAGCCGCTGTTGTAGATGGTGTTGTGCAGTAGTTCACTGTTTTTGTACTGTGTAGCTGATGAAAAGCCGTGTTATTGCCCTCGAGATGTCGTAGTTTGATGGCGCTGCGACGCACCGTGTGGAGTTAAGGGTGTGCTTGTCCTCGCACAACGAGGTTTTGACGTTGTAGAGCGCTAACAGTACGTAACTATCGCATTGGTGTTGTGTTGAAGTTGGGACAGCCGCGTTGCAGAACAAAACGACAGTAACGGCTAATGCCGTGCTTAATCCCCCGCAAAGCAGTAAACGCGCTGATGTTGTGCTGGTTCGTTTAGTGAAGATTGCATCTGTAGCTTGAGCGGATCGTAGCTGCTAGATGCGTACGTTCAGCCGCCACTTAGTTATGAGGAAAGACCTGTGACACACATTTGAAAAAGGAGTAACTTCTGCGTGATGATGGCCGTTTATCTCGCCGCTGACGTGGTAGTTTGCCAGCAGCTTAGACCTTGCCATACGCGTAGTAGCACGATAGCGGTTTAACAGCGTACGTCCACATCAGAAATCGTTAAAACAGATCAGTCTAATGGACATGAAAACTACGCCATGTGTTTGGTGCTCTCGTCCATATATAGAATATATGGAACATTGCACGAGGACACAACTACTTTTAAGTATTTCGTATTACTTTGTGGCCGGAAGAAACGATGTTAACGACGACTCTCCGTGCATGGCAGCGCGAACCCTCCATTCTTGATGCGCTAGCAGCTTACTTGTCTGCTGTGTGCGCGTGAAAGCAGTCTCCTCTCTCGAATACTCCTGGTGTATTTGGCGTACTTATTTATATGATGTCCCTCTGTGTCGAGGCTGATCTTGCTTCTTGAAGATTTTCCCAAACTTCCTGCGCACTTGAGGAAATGCAGGGTGATCCTCGCACGTCTTGACAACGCGTGACAAACTCAGCGAGATGTCGTTAAGGGGTAGCAGTAGATCAAAGGGCGAGTCTCACAACCGCATATGATGATGCGAGTCTATAATCTGACTATCTCTGTGATAAGATCTTTGGCAGTGGCACCGAATTGTCCGCGAAGATCACTAGTGATTTAGAGGAGAATATAAGATAGTTTCGAACGTTGCCCTTATATCCAAGAGGTGACAACCATAAAAGGGTATTTAAGTAGGAAGTAGATATAGAAATAAGGAGGGGCAAGGAATGATCGAGGTGGGGCTGACCAACAGGTGATCGATACGGCACAATGTCCATGCTACAGACAGATTTGCGTCACGGGTTGTCCTACGGACTGACAGACCATCCCATGGTGGAGTTCGACTTTTGCAATCTTCCCTTCAACTTTATCCGGTATTCATGGTGGTAAGCTAGTTACAACTTGAATATCCAACACATCGGTCAGAAGTGACACACCGACTTTCTTCGCGTATAGTGTTTCGCCGCATCCATCGATACTTCATGTAGTCACGGTAGTCCCACCTCTAAACCAAAATCCTCCTACAACGTTTAGTGTTGATCGATACGGCAGAATGCCCATGCTACAGGCAGATGTGATTTTTCGGGTTGTCGTACGGACCGACAGAGCGTCCCACCATGGTGGAATTCGACTTTTGCAGTGTTCCCTTCAACGTTCCCCGGTATTCATGGTGGTGAGCTAGTTGCAACTTGAATATACAACACGCCGATGAGAAGCAACACGCATATTGTGCTCCCCCGCACCCACAATACGATAATCCATGTACTCAGGGTAGTCCCACTTCTAAACAAAGTCCTCCTATAAACTGTAGACTAGTGTTGCGCCCGAATATCAATGCCTGGCCGGATTCCATCCTGTATCCAAACACCGTTGAATACGATGAAATGTCATCTGCGAAACACGGTTTGTGTACTGTCCATTCCCACCCATCTCGATCAGCATGAAACTATCCGCCCACGTATTGTATTTCTCCGCATCTTGAAAAAGAATATTCGTGTATTCAGGGTAGCGAGTACCAGTGAACTAGATTCTAGTGGACTGCAGAGTCCATGTCCCGACATCTACTACATCGCGTTTATGGTGGCCATTGCAGTGGAGGTTGACCTCAACAGAGCGTAGTCCCATGATTCATGGATCACCGTCAACGAGTGCACAATCCAAAACGCCATCCTCGCATTTCTGATATCTAGGTTAAAGCACGTACAGACGTCGGGCTCCCTACGGGTTCTATTGTCGCTGGGAGGTCTTGTCTGGGAAGATCGATTCTGCTTTCACGTTCGAAGATCAGGAACGTAATACTGCATTGCACTTCTTGTTGACCAACAGCTACTGCACTTGTTCCTCGTTTTTCTTTACACCTGGCGTCCTGTGATTCTCGTGTGGTGCGGTTGGATCTAGGCGCCGATGTTCATATGCGGTACGGAAAATCGTTAAAATGTCCTTTCCTTTGTTTCCGGGCATGAACTACGGACAGGCACCCACGTTTTCCTCTGCAATATTGCCAGGTGCCATTGCCATCGGATATTCGAGAATTGACATCGGCGGCACCACACGATTTAACATGAACTCCGCGGAAGACGGAGGTAAGAATCTTCGATTGGTGTTCTAGTAATAGGGTTCGAAAGAGCGTTCGAGGATAATGACACACGAGTTCCTGTTACGTATAGAAGAAACGATCTACATTGTGTGTCATTGATGTTAAGACAGCCGCGGTATTATTGGCGTATGTACTTAGACAGAAGGCAATGACGCTTACACACACTTCGCATCATGGTCAGAAGCTGAACATGTGCTGAAATCGCGAACAATGCTAAATTGGCGAACGAAAACTCGACTTCGAGTGTAGCAAGCGGCTGTTGATCGTTTAAACAATGTCTGTGCTTCGTTGTACTTACAGTAAGTGCACCCTGCTTCTAGTACAATAGTGTAAAAAATGTATTGCATGTTTCATGTTCCGTTGTTCGCGATAACGAAACAAACCTGGTACGACTCCAAGGTATGCTGGATGTCGTCACGTAGTAATATCGGCTTCGCGTGTACGACAACAAAAACAGGTAGCTCTACGTGGTTGCAATCGGAGGGTTCGGTTGCATGCAAAGAAAACTCCGGACTCCGGAAGATCCTCTTGCCCTATGTTTTCCTTACTGTTCAATGTGGTTCAAACATTGCGAGACGTGCCAGAAACGTGATGTCTGCTGCTTGGAATCTATCCTACAATAGATCATTAATATCCCAGTGTATATCCGCAGGTGCCGTGTTTGCCACGGAGGCAGAGGTTAATATGAACGGAACCGCCTCATTTGAAGACAATTCAGCATCTTCTGACGGAGGTGAGGACGTGTCTATGGAAAGATGAAAGAGGGTCGAACCGAAGAGCCACCTGGAGGCATGCAAAATTGGGTCGTTCGGTAGCATTAATTATCAAACCACGGCTTGACTGCGTGAAATTTAGGAGAATAACATTAAGTTCGCAAAAATGTGGAGATACGTTACGTTCCATGTTGGCGGAGTGTATGTGATGTATGGCGGGCGTGCTAGTTGAAACGCTTGGTACTATTTAAATAGCAACTTCAACTGTTAGGGTTAGCCAAAACACAACCCAAACACAAATGGATGGCGCGATTTTACAATGGTCAAAACAACTCGCCAGCTTCGCTCGGAGTAGATATATTTTCGTAACACGTTAAACTGTGCCGCCCCCTGGTTGCAACACAGAAGATGAAGGACAATAAATATGGGCGTGAACGAGCTGGGCGTAACCGTTCTCGATTGAATGAGTCAATCAATCGATATGTATGGTGTGATGGATGTCCTTCGCCCAGACGGGTCTTTCAATCAGCGCGTTCACCAGACGTTAGCTCATTTAGGTCGATTACTTCTCGTGACGAGTAACCCGAGTAAGATGCTGTGTGACCTTGATAATACAGTAAACCTAACATAGTGCAACGTACTATCAGTTGTGACTACGAACCATACGAGTATAATATCGGTTTCTTCGAGGGCTCATTACGTAGGCGGGGTAGTACCGCTACTGGCTGATGATGACATACGATATGGATTCTGATCAGCGACTCGGCAGGCTACTGTTGTAGCTACTTTGTCATCTGCAGTATCAAAGTAGTCATAACTAGCACTACCTCTCGATGAAAGTGACTGTAGAGACGTGTGAGATCGTCGAACCGTTAATGAAAACGTGATTTTGTATGTCCTCGTGGTCTCTCTTGCGCCAGCTCCATGGTGTACATGAAACACCTGCAGCTTGGCCATGTTCCGAAGTTCATTATGGCCAATTTCTACTAGGGGTCCTGACAATTGGCGTCGCCAACAGCGTCGTAGTTATCGTCGAACACCATCCCACGCGCTTGTCTGCCTCCGAGCCCCTATTCTTATGTCTTGCCCGCATGATGCCGATCACGTGTAGTGCCCCCCCACATTTAGTACTTGAAGAGGGCAGAGCAATGGTTGCCGCTGATCCTTTTCCATCTGGTCAGGTTGTCGCTGTTGCGTTTCCATCTGGTCAGGTTGCCGCTGATCCCTTTCCATCTGGTCACAGGTTGCCGCTGTCCGTTGGGTTGGTCATTAACTGCCCGTTGACAATATCGTAGATATCACAGGCAGAACCATTTTGGTGGGCCTCTACCGGTGTCTTCCACTCGCAAGGAGCGCACTCACCCTTCCTTTCCGTCGAGACACGGAGGACCTGTTGCCATGATCGCAACTGTGGTGGCATGTCCCGCATTGAGAAGAGTTGTTGCGTTATTGTTGCGCACCTGTTGCGGTCGTACCACGCTTGTTCGCAATTCTGCAGCGTCTCGGAAGGTTTGCATGCCGTAATTGGCGTGAGCGTGCCGCAACTTTGCCTTGCTTTGCCTCACTTAGTGTCGTGCTTTTCGCCACAACTTCATAGATTTGTGATCACGCAGTTTCTCGATCGAGTATAGGGGTACTTCGCTAGGGGGCGTACCAGACATTCTTTCTGCAACCCGCATCCATTATTGGATCCCCCAAACGTCTTCCGGATTTCCCTGTTGTGCGCATCGCGCTTAACGAGGCTGATAACCTAATGCATGATTCTTGCTAGTACAACGGTCAACCGTGGCAAGTGGCGGCACAGCCCTGCGCTGGTAGAGGTTGCATTATACGTTTGGTGCTTGGTAAGTACATTGTAAATTGGATGAAAATTGAAAGTGCTGCGTTTTCGCAACGACGGATAAGCACAACCAAGCTAGCGGGGGTGGTCAAACGGGTGTTATCATATGCGATCAACCACAGCCGTCAGATTTTGTCCCCCGCATAACCGGTTTTGTAGTTTCAGTGCACAGACAGAATGAGCATTACCCTGTTGACCCTGGTACATGCCAGGTGTCAGGAAAGTCGCCAATCTACCTCCTTAATGAGGAAACGCATTCAGTTTTGCGCGCGATCGGAGTATCACACACAGCTTCAAAAAATGGGTTCCGACAAAATTTTCGATCTCACAGATAGATGTTTGTGTATATATATATTTCTTTTACAGTATCTCCCGTGGAAGCTTAGTCGTCCCGCGACTTTTTATACCCCGGCAACCAACGAAAGATCCCTACCTTGTAACTTCGTCGTACGTACGTGGATATCGAACAGTATCTACTTCTGAATTGGTAATTCCACCGAGCAGTTACCAGCTAATACTTATATCGATCGCTCAAAGCTAACATTTATTTTCCTGCCTTCTTATTGTTATTGCTCGACGGTGAGCTTCAACTTGATAGGATCTTGCACTGCAGTCGGTACATGGAAACCTTGATCTTGACAACTGGCTGGTGTTGCAAAGGTATCAATGTGTCATTCCCAGCTGTTATAACACCAATATTTTAATCCTTGCGCAGGAGCCATTATAGCATACGATGGATCGGCGGTCAACATCAGCGGGAACACTACGCTTGCTCACAACTCAGCCCGTTCTCGTGGAGGTAAGGGCAGATATTATAGCATATAGTCTATTGCTATAAATCGTTTTCGGACGCACAGCTGGGAAGGTGTACGAGTGGCTAGGAATGGTGTCATAGTAGCATTATCGTACTCCGCGTCCACCGGCCAATTCAAGATCAAGTCCTGTGGACAAATAGTTAATACGTTCCCTTCTGGCATTGCGTGCAACTGCGTTATGGTAGCGTTGGCGCGAGGGTTAGGGTTAATGCATCGTGTCTTCGTAGTAATAAGATTTAAATGCCCCACTTTCTCGCTTCTGTCCGACGGGTGGGGAAAAGATTTCATCGCAAACATGATGTTCGTCTGAGGCTGGCATCCGAAAGTGCTGGACGTGTGTGTGTCGCCCATCCCCCGCAAGTGAAGCAATAAGCACTCAATACCGGTAACGGTTACGGAGAGACGATCATGCACGCGTAATGCCAGTGGGTGATGGTGGGGGCGGCGGCGGGGAAGGGGGTAAGCGGGCGGGTAATTGAAACTTGAAGACCATGTTAATTAATTAGAGCTACTGCATGGGTGGCTCAAAAGGAAAAGAGATGATATCATCTGTCGGGTAGTGTTTATATAAAACTCTGGTGGAGAATTCGGCGGAGTTTGATTTTTGGTGGGTTGGAGGGGGAGGGAGGGGGGAGGGAGGGGGGACGGGGTGGGGGGCGGGGGGTGCTGTTAGGGGGGGGCATATAGTACTTATAGTACCTAGGCCAACCGAGTGTTCACCGGCTTGCCGTTTCCGTTGCGTCCTTCGTCATCGTTTGGGTGAGGTGCAGCACCTCCTCAGAACGGTGTAGAAGCACACCCTCAACTCGTAGCGTGCGCCAGATCGTCTGATTGTCTAATTGCCTGATGGTTTATAAGCTCGTCGCCGTCGTTTTCGGTGCTAAGTTAAGTCGATGGAAACGCACGGGTGTTTTTCTCCGACGTGTGTCCTGTGTACACCCAGGTGCCATATATACGAATGGAGCGGAGGTATGGGTCGACGGCACGACATTGTTCTGGAACAACTCAGCTGTCAATGGAGGTGAGAAAGGGCAGGGAACGAAGAACGTCTTAAGCCGCATTCTGCGATAGGGGTCGCAGAAGCCATTAATATTAGTAATATTAGTTATATTAGTTATTATATTAGTCATGTTAGTTACAATAGGGATGTTTCTGAGGATGGTCGCGTGATCATTGCAAGACCTCTCGACCGCACCCAAACACAGATATTCAGATAAATTACAGACAGCAGTGCAACTATTCATACATGAACAGCTCCACGTTTGTCGTGTCATATTATATAATCAAATCTCATTAAATTAGTGATACGTTTATCACTAGGGTTGGATAGCCCGAAAAAATGTGACATTCCAACGTTTTTTCATGTAGTCTACTTGAAGTTGATTTGTTGCTTCGTACCATACCGTCTGTCAACAACAAACTTTGCCCTGACTGTGAATGCAACACCCGTATCGTAGCACGCGTTATGAAATCGATCAGGTCCTATAGCAAGGCGGCCAACACGGTTTTCAGCAAAGAGCACGACAACCAGAGTCCTGAATATCTGGTGCATGCTAACTCAGGTTATCAATGGTATAGATCAAGTACGATGTGGGATAACCAGTACAAAACATCCCAATAACAATCATGAAAGTTGGGAGGGGTGATTTTTGCAATGTTCTGTTATGTTGTAAGGTACCTACAGAACCATACCCGCGGTATTTGCCCCGGGTAATACCCTAAAAATAACGTGTTCAAGTTCTGTAGGATGCTCATACCCGTGCCCGGAGCTTCTGTAAGTTTTGTACGACTTTCATACCCGCACCCGGACCTTCTGTAAGTTCTGTACGCCAGTGCCACCAACGTCGGGCAGCGGATACATCAATTTTATACCTCCCCAGAACTTGATACCCAGGATATTACCCTTCAAATAGCTTCTTCGAGTTCTGTAGAACGATCATATCCATACCCGGAGCTTCTGCAAGTTCTGTACACCAGAGCCACAAATACCCGGGCTGTGGGTACATTTCATGCCTCTCCGGCCCTTTCGTGAGCGCTGCACGCACGTGCCACAGTACCCGGAACTTGGGCGAGTTCTGTAAGACGTACCCGAAACTTCTGTATGTTGTGTAAAACCCCCATAATACCCGTAACCGGAACTTCTGTGATTCATGTAAGACTGTGGCACACTACTCGGGGTACGGAAATACCTTTGTTACAATGCCCGCGGAGCCCGGTATTTATTCAGGTTCAACCAAAAAGACTGCGTTATGCATTACGATGTCATATCTAGTCCGTCACAAGAATCCAGCACCGAACGACAGTACGTATTACCTGGTATTATATTATGATAATAGCACCTTACCTGTTGATGCCCGTTCCGACTCGAAAATCACGTATTAACCATGGGTATTTTTTAGTCGGAAACATTCATTTTTGTGGACTGAATTGAAGTTAATTCGATTATTAAGTGAAAACATACGAATGTACCTCGTATCTGTAAACCACGTAGTATAAGACCACGTGTTGTCAATTTTTTTCGGTAGCTTCGCTTGTTTTTCATGGCACTTGGATGATCGAGCTGATAGAAAATTGGGCTTGCGACCGCGATATAATTTTTGAGGCGCCACAGCCGGGGTGGTCTATCGTATCATCTGTTACGGAATAGTAGCCGTGATCTCGGCTATTGCCCCGGTCGCCACTCGTTGAGGTTCACGATTTATCGCCTCGGTAGAGGTTGTCGACAATGCCCTCGCAGCTACATTGATATCGGGGGCGTTGGTCCAGTGAGAAGATACCATTCAAGTTGGATGAAATCCTCCACTTCAAATCAAACTCCTCCTCCGCGGGCGTGCAGTTACCAGGGTATAACCCGTAGCCGGAACTTCTGCGAGTTATGTACAGCATCCAAACACGTAAACAACTAACTTCTGTTGTTCTGCACGAAATTCATACCGGTATCCGGAACTTCTGTGGCATCTGTAGTACCGTGCGACAATACCCGGGGTACGGGTACAACATTCGTATACCAGGTCGGAACTTGTGTATGTTCTGTACGCCCGTGCCACAATACCCGGGACTTCTGGAACTTCTGTAAGACTTTCATGCCCGTACCCGGAACTTCTGTGAGTTCTGTAAGATACTCATACCTGTACCCGGAGCTTCTGAGGGATCTGCACGCCACATGCCACAATACTGGTGGGTACGGGCGCAGCACGATTTGCGCCGGCTCGGACCTTCTATGAGTTATGTACGTCCGTGCCACAATACCTGAGACTTCTATTAGTTCTGTAACACTTATTTGTACCGTACCCGACACTTCTGGAAGTAAGTGCTGTAAGACTCCCATATCCTTACCCGGAATCCACAAACCGTACAGAACATAACCTTGGAGTTTGGGGTAGGAACCTGACATGTGTTTGGCTGACGACGTAAGCAACGAAACAGGCAGTACATTTTGTATCAAACGGTTGCTGAATGACGGGGTTCCTATTTCATTAGTTCATTGTGTTGTGTTACAATATTACATTTTCTTACATACCTACAGTATTCCATAGGACTGTTCATCGCGCATGACACAATGCTTTCCCCCAAAAAAAATCCGCTTATGGGGGTTAAGGTTGGCATGAATAAGGTCAGTATGACTAAGGTCGGTATGACTAAGGTCGGTATGACAAAGGTCGGTATGACTAAGGTTGGTATGTTAGTATGTTAGTATGTTAGTAGGTCAGTAGGTTAGTATGTCAGTAGGTTAGTATGTTAGTATGTTAGTATGTTAGTAGGTTAGTATGTTAGTAGGTTAGTAGGTTAGTAGGTTAGTATATGCTAGTATGTTAGTATGTTAGTATGTTAGTAGGTTAGTAGGTTAGTAGGTTAGTATGTTAGTAGGTTAGTATGCTAGGTGTAACGCTTCTCCGGTGAGGAGCCCCAGAATATAACGCTGCACCCCTACAGTAGCATGGGGCATTGTATGGGGCATTATTCGATTAATATCAAGCGTAGGGGGTATTTGACACAAGAAACAGGGCGTATTGGACCTAAAGCTTCGGGTCTATCATGCAATGGTTAGGACACCTCATTTTCGTATGGTCATTCGTTAGTACTGTTTAAATTCGCTGCCCGCGGCCATCGATAAACCAATCAGATTTTTGGTATGTATTACTATTGTCTACGTATTGTCTTTTGAGTGATTGAGTGATTGAGTGATTGAGTGATCAATGTATTTTCCCAGTTGGTGGTCGACATCATTTTAAAGTCGAGCAAGTCGAGCAGTGAACTAAGTCTTATCAACAATTCATTTTTTTCGTGTGTGAATTGCCAAACCGCTTGACCAAAATGACCTTTGTCTGAAATGTGGTAATGTTTCCCCCCCTCCATCTGCCTCCAGGGGCCATGCTTTGCCGTAACACGAAGGTCGACTTCGGCAGCACCACAACCTTCTCCAGTAATTCTGCTACGGATGGGGGTGAGAGGGGCATAGCATTATTGGCCAATTGAGTGATTATTTCTACGATAAATCCCCCACCCCGAAACCAGCGACTTGATTTATTTAACGAACGATTCATGGCTGCGCGACACAATGAAGGATACTATTGAAAAAGAAGTATCCGTACATTTAATTGTGTGCAAAGACCTATCGATCAATGAGGTCAAGGAGGGTGTCGAGGGACACCGTATTCCAGGAGTTACGGCGGTTATCGTAGGAGCTGGTTTTATAACCAACCGGCGATTTCGTTAAAGAGAGATTGGAGGGACTAACGTAGAACGACTCAATTGCGAAAGTCCTATGGGAGGGTGTGCAGATGAATGGCAGCGTACACCGTTCAGCATGTGTCTCTCAGCAAATAGCAAGCGGCAATGGCGGTATCGGACATAGCTTGATGGGGGCTGCGTTCGCAATCCGTCGTTGAGCGGCGTGACGTTCAACGTTGATCACTCATTGCACTCCCACAAACAACAAGCAATCTGTTGAGTATGGGACTGAGCCCTAGTGTGTACTTGCAGTAGTTTTTATCTTGCATACATACAAAGTGCGTACGCCCAATGCACACGCCAAACTATATTACGGAAGCCCATCAAACTTGTCGAGGGAGAAGAGAAGGGAGACAAGAAGAGAAAATCAAGGAGCTCTCGGCCACGACGGACGAAGCCGCCCACGCCCATAGTATCACGGGCCCTGCGGCTGCTGCTGCTGCTGCTGCCGCTCCTGGGTCTTATTTAGCAGTTTGGGAGTCGACGCCATTCAATCGCGCGTCCACAAAGAACCGGCTCGGCGCTAAATTCACGCTGACAAGGTGGCGGGGCTGCAAGCAGCTAAGAACAAAAAGGCAAAGCCTTTCGGAGCCCACAAATATGTCTAGAAGTACTTCCAAGCAGGCGCAATTCCAATGCTATTCGATCCACAAAATCGGTTTTTGGTTTCGTTATTGAGATTTCTTTTGCTACGGCTTTTTCGCGTTTTTTTTGCTGGTCAGGGCCTACTACCCTGTTCGTCAAGGAAGGGTAGAAATGACGGAGAAATTATAAAAACGATTGTCAGAGCTACTTGCAACGTACGTGCGCCAACTCAACAACTGAAACACATGAAGATTGCCACATCATCCCCACACGGTTTGTGTGGATTGTTCTGGATCTTTTCTGTGCAGATGACCTCCACCACCCCTGGGCAGTGAGTGAGTGAGTGAGTGAGTGAGTGAGTGAGTGAGTGAGTGAGTGAGTGAGTGAGTTAGTGCAGGTTTGAGCCCCCGTTGTGATGGGAAATCAAGCGAGGACGTGTTTTCTTTTCGCACCTGGCGGCGTCTCCAGTGGCGCCCCCTCACGAGCCAAAGGGCTATTGGTAGCTGATGCCGCCAGTATACTGTTGCAGTCCAGTATACTGACTGAGTTCTATCACAGTGTAATCGGTACTCAGTGCGTCAGCCAGTGTCCCGCGCAAGTTTGACATCACCCTTTACATGATTTCTCTCTCGCAGGTGCCGTGCATCTGTACGATGGATCTGACCTTAACGTTGATGGAAACGTCACTTTTGGTGGCAACCATGCCGAAAATGGAGGTGAGAGCAAAACCGAGCGGTTTTGTGTCAAGTGGACCGCTTGCCTTAAACGAGCATTTTTGCCCAAAACAGAACGCTTTCCCTTCTGTGAAATTACTGAAAGGGCGCCATAGCTGTGTGTGCAGCCAGACAAATTATCTGTACTCATATTTGCAACCTGAGTTATACTTCGGCCGCGAATTTGTATGCGTTCCTTTTTCAAGGGTATAGACTAAGTCAATAGCTCCCGGCGGTACATAAATGAGCATTCAGTGGGTGCAGAGTTTCTGATTACAACGTGACAATCCGAACTCCAAAAGATGGCCAATGCCATTCCGAAGCATTTGGAAACCACAAACGCCCCAAAGCCCACAACACCTACCAAGGTATATATAGGTATGTATAGATGTGAATATATTTATTTCTCACTACTGCATGCACATCAATGTAGTCTTTGTTGAAGATGAAGAGCACAGTCACCTCACTCCGGCGCAAGGGCAACATTTTAAAGGTGAATCACGAACTAGCGCGGATCACGATTGATTGTAGATCACTTCTACAGTAGTCTATAACTTTACCGTTTCTATCGAAGTTGGTAGTTGGTTGAAGCGGGTTCCGACCGCCGAAAAAACTCGTTGCTCGGTGTATGGTGACCAACAGCTCTCTCATGGTGCCTGCGATTTTTTTTCATATTCGAGGTTCTTCGGCGCCGCGGAGGCGGCAGAGGTCCAGCGTAGAAGCGATTTTAGGCGATACAAGCAAAGCGCTGTTATCAGTCGTTTTCGTGACAAGCCGTTTTGACGTAACGCTAATGCTCTTCTTTTCCTGATTTGCGCTTTAACCGGGATACCCGTTGTAGCACTTCGAAAAATACTACAGCAGTACTGCTTCCGTGGCAATCAGGTGACACCGAGAAAAGAAGACTTGGTGGTACGTAAAGGGATAGGCTGGATTCAGGCCGTTTGTTGCTTTTGATTCGTGCTCCACACACACCACGTCTGGCGCATATCGAAAACTAAACTGTATGTGACATGGTGGCAAGCGAGCTTGTATGTCAAAATCAGTAATGAGCCGCGATGGCGTTTCTTGGTACAATACCGGAAATAAAACACAACCACATGCCATATGCACATATATAATATGGGGAATCGAAGCATATGGCATTGTCTGCTGTGTTGCTCGCGATGGTGCGCGATTCCGTATCAAAACATTTGGCACATTCCCTCCGGGTTAGGCTTTATTTACTCGAAACGTTAATAAATAGCAAATTATTGATTGGAAAAGATAAAGTTGCAACGCAAGTCGGTAATTGGAAAAATGAACTGCCGCGACAGCAACTGCATGCAGTAGATACCGCTACCGACGGAAAAACGGCTATAAGGTATCAGCGCGTATACCTGTACTGGGTAGTCTAGACTATGCATGATAACCTACTTCGCATGCATGAACATGAACGATTCACGCTTCGATTGCAACTGCTTTAGTCGGCAACGCCAAAATGTTCCGGCGTGTGACGTTCGAGAGGAAGCGCCACGTCAGCCCGCGCTGTTATGTTTCATATAACACGAGTCATTACGAACTGAAAACGCCGTTGCCCATACAGGGGGGATTGCGGCCCAACAATCAGGCATCCGAATCTCCGGCAGCACGTATTTTCTCACCAACTCGGCAAGCTCACGTGGAGGTGAGAATGTGGATGATAGTATGATATTGATATTATATTGAGGTATGTTGTGTAGCGATTGCCGGTACCGGCGGTGTTTTTGGTGGGCGTACCAGACATATCGTAATGTCGAGTATTGCAATTATTTCGGTTGTACCGAACCTCTTCTGTGGTTGTACCGAACCTCTTCTGTGGTTCGAATACCCCACGTGCACCACAAAATACCCTGGTATTTCTTGGGTATCCCTTACTTAACCCTAATTATAATATTATATTTAAGAGGCCATCTTGGATTAAGATATTTAAGAGCTAAACACCCCGCGAAGCGAACATGGCAATGAAGAAATAGGGTTTGCTCCCGAAACGGTCGTCTCAACAGAGCACGCAAACGAAACCCTGTTTATCTCGAGTGCATTGATGGAATCAACCAACTTGTTTGTCGATGTGTTGATTGTCGATGTGTGGATGTGTCGACATCGATGAAGTAGTCGATGGGTTGATGTAGTAGTTGTGTGTGGATGTAGTAGTGGATGAAGTAGTCGGTGGGTCGATGTAGTGGATGCATTAGTGGATGGAGTAGCTGTGCGTGGATGTGTGGATGGAGTAGCTGTGCGTGGATGTGTGGATGTAGTAGTTGATGTAGTGGTTGATGTAGTGGTTGAGGTAGTGGTGCAGCTCGAGTTTCTGAGCAGCTCCGAACATGACTAGGGTTATGTCGACACATAGACTATAATAGATAGATAGATGGTGTTGGCCACGACGAATTATGTTTGTACTTATTGCTTGTGGTGTGCTACAAATGGGGGGTCTTGGTCGCCCTTGACTGCATTTGCCAGCATTTGTTGCACCCCCGACTGGATGTCTTGTAGTACGGGGATTCTCGGATTCTATTTACGGTAGACATGAGAAGCAGCGGCCGGTACCGCGGCTCTCGTTTGATACCAGTGATACCGGTGGAACTCCCCGTCATCGCTGCCGCGAATAATGATAACAACATGGCAAGTCGAAGGGTATACAACATATAATACGATGTAGCATTATACTCCCGTCTTTACTACCGAAAGCAGAAGTGCCTGTGTACCTCTCGCTCCAAGCCGAACTCAATTATATATCGTTGGCCGGTGAAACAATCCGTCCGTGGTATTGATAGTGCTTATCCCAAAACCGACAATCGCAAACGAGTAATATGACAATATTGCAGGCTGGTTCACGTTAAAAAACCCGAATTTATTCCCCGGCGAATGCCCACGCCGTTTTTTTCGATTCACCGTGAACGTTTGAACACGTCTTGTATGTGGCCTTGCGAAGACCTCAGCCGAGATGTTCTTGTTTTCGTTTGATGTTTCGTCAGTTTAAGGTTGTTCGGATAATACTTGGGATAATATGGACCACGTTAGCCCAATTATTTTCAGCGTCAAAAAGAAAAAAAACGGAGGTGATAGAACTCGGGATAAGCATGTACAACACGTGTGCAAAAATTCAGGGTCTATCTCTAAAATAACGGCGGGAGTATTTGGAGTTTTGTGCGTAAAATGGGCAAGATACGTTAATTTCTTCAAATATGTCTTCGATTTAGTGTAGGATCCAATTATTTCGCTTGAATCTGCTTAATGTTGAACACAGGCAAGTCAGATCTTTGTTTTTTTTTTTTTTTTTTTTTTTTTTTTCATCCTCCGGCGGATGGGGAAAAATAAAGCTTTAGCTCACCACACTTCCGCGTATTTTCATACGCGTCGTGTGTCGATTTAACTCAGTTGCTTTTGCAGCCCAACGCTAGCTGGCGCACCCTTCGAGTCCCATTGTAGGTATAGCGTAAGCTATCCCTATCATTGGTCCTCGTTACAACCCCGGCAGCGCAAGCTGCCGTTGTATACGGGTGCGTGTGTATGTCGACCCGGCCTGTCCCCTGAGGGTCAGGTTCGGTGGAGATCTTTGTTTTTTTCGCGAGAAGCTCTACAGACAAGCCTTGGAGTACGTCCAACCGGGGATCGTGCAAAATGCGACGCAATTAAATGTTTCCTCTCCGCTTGGAAAAAGCCTGAACATTATTTAAACAAATGAACGCATGTCAGTGGTCGATAAGAGTTTCGCTCCTAGCTACAAACAGCAGCCCGAGGTCGATAAAAAATACCATTGTCCATGCCACCCTCTCCCTCTTACCCTCTATCTCTTCCTTCCACTGGCCACGGGGGTCAGTCATTATGAAACCAAATATTCACTCTTGGACTACATATTCCGGGCGGCATTCGAGGGGGAGATAATTGGTTTTTTTACTTGAACCAGCGTGTAGTAGTGGTTTCTATTGTACTGACCCCACCAAAAAAAGTGACGTCCCTACGATACAGTGGTATTGTAAAAAAAAAAAAAAAAACTCCAACTGTGAGATCGAATATTTTGTCGAAACTCCTCTTTGCAAGCTGTGTGTGATACTGCGATTGCGCGTATTATGGGTTGTGTGTCCTCATTAAGGATATAGGTCGGCGACTGCCCCTGGAACTACATACAGTGTAGCTTGTACCAGGCAGGGTCAAATAAGTGATGCTAGTCAGTCTAAGCGCGGAAAGTATTAAACCCATTTTTGAGGGCGACAAAATCTGACAGCTGTGGAAGCAAATGCATCAGTTTATCAAGTGAATCCTGTAAGTCGAATAACCGGTAAGGGGAGGGCGGCGTTTTTAAGGACGTGGGGGCCTGGTTTTGATCAAGAGAGAGCGCGGGGGGGGAGGGGGGGGGAGGAGGAAGGCGGGCTGCTCAATTTGTGCGTGGAACCTAAAAATCCTTTGAGGGGATAAATCTGACGGTTTTCGAAAGAATGCACCAGTTTATCATAGGGGGGCGGGGCGGCGGACGGGCGGGGCAGCTCAATCTGTTCGTGGAAACTATATATCCTTTAAGGGGATAAATCTGACGGTTTTGGTAAAAATGCGCCTGTTTATCATGTATATAATATAGGTCGTACAACCAGTGAGTATAGGGCGGAGTCTTCGAGGGGGTGGGTGGGGTGGGGTGGGGGGGAAGGTGGGGGAAGGGGAGGGGGGGGGCAGGGGGGGGGGAAGGAGGGGGGGGTGGGAGGGGGGGAGGGGGGGAGTCAAAAGGACTTCAAGTCGAATATTTGTAGGGGTTTGTTACACGTGTGGTGCTAGGTCTACGTGGTGGTGCGGGTTGTGGGGAAAGAACGGCCGTTGGGAGCAGAGGGGGGGGCGGTGGAGCGGGGGGGAATCGCAGCAGCGGCATGGATGGTTCTAGAAAGATAATGAGGTAATATCCAGTGCGTAGAAGTGTTTATTACTCGTGCGGATTTCGATATTAGGTGGGGCGTTTGAGCAAGAGACAGCGGGGAGAAAAAAATAAATGGGACGGGGGGGGGGGGGGGGGGGAGAGTTTTCGAGAGGTTTAGGTCACATATGATATAAAAAACCACTGCAGCTGTGAGATCAAAGATTTGGTCGAAACTCATATTTTGCAAGATTGTGTGTGATACTCCGATCGCGCGATACTCCGATCGCGCGTATTAATCATATATATAAGTGCTTGCTATACGCGCGGTGCTGGGTCTAGGCGATCGTGCGAGTGGTAGGGAAGGAGGAGGCGTTGCAGGGGGGGGCGCGGGTAAGTGAAACATACGCCATGGATGGCTAGAAAGATAATGACGTGATATCAATTGCGTAGAATTGTTTGTTGCTCTGGCCGATTTCGATTGTAGGTGGGGCGTTTGACCAAACGGGGCGGGAAAAAAAAGGAAGAGGGGGGGGGGGAGGGCGGAAATGAGTTGGAGCTATGGCATGGATGGCTAGAAAGATAATGAGGTGATATCAGCTGGCTGGTAGTGTTTACTACTCTGGTAGATTTTGATTTTAGGTGGGGCGTTTGAACAAGAGAGATCGGGGGGGAGGCGGACATTTCACTATGTATGTGCGCGGAAACTATATTTCCTTGATAAAGCGCAATTTACCCTTCTGGGACTACCAAATGTGTCCAAAAATAATTCCACGATGCTTATCCCTAAACCCATCGTTGCAGCTCTAAATGGGGTAGCCTTTGTCAAACGCTCGCCACGTACTTGTGTCCGGGGCCTACTTGTAGCAACACTTGGCGAATGTCGTGTCGGGTACGCCACAGCAAAATCTAGTGGACCGATGAAGCTTTGATGGTGATCGGTCCGACACACCGTGAGCATAATTTGTTTCCGGGTGCGGCGTGCGTATAGTACTTATGGCGCAACACACCGCTGCACCTTGGTGTGTTCGGCGTACCTCACCGTGATTTGTACTGTTTACTGCTCACGCAGGAGCTATTAGGCAAGAAGATGGCCATCTCACTATCGAGGGGGGTGCTGTTTTCTTAGGCAACTCTGCATCTTTTGGAGGTGAGCGGATGGACGCACAAAGGGCGTGCTTCGAAGGATATCCCCCACGGGGTCGTGTTCATATCGTATCACGCGCGATTGAAATACAACAATCAACGAGCTATTTTCGAAGAATTTGTCTATCTCACAACACCTTGGGAGTGGTCGTAACATTTCCACTAATGCGTGACTACGATGACCTCGTACCCTGCAACCTGTATGTATTGAAGGTATGCTCCGAGAAGAGGAAACAGTGTTGGAGAGCAATTTAGGCGATTCGTGTTTGATTCTGGACGTATGAAGTCATCATGGAGTCAGGGGCAAGAATCCCACGTGCTGAAACTTTGACGGCGGCCAAACGTAGACGGGTCATCAGTCAAATGCATTTTTGTAACTGCCCCCACACACAGGGTTTGGAGACTTAACAATTGGAACTGGTATGGAATATCTTTGCAGTAGCCGTAAACGGATTATACATTTAATCCTATTCGAAAGGTGTACACAAAACGCGTGCACTCTGTTTGTACGCGGGGCGTACCTAGTTTAGAGCCCAACATGCATGCGTGATGCCCGCACCCATGCTCCAAGAAGGGATTGGTAATGGACCCCTCAAAAATCGGGGCGGGGGGTGATCATCGAGCGTTGGGGGGAAACGTACAGGAAGAGAATCTTTGTTAAGTACTAGTACAGAGTTACAGTAGTACGACTTCTCGTAGACGGAAACAGCGCTTCGCTGCTAATGGCGATGACATAGAAAGTCACGTCCTATGAATCCCGCTCACAACCCAATGCCAAGTGTTGAAGGATAGCAGCGAACACATTACTCCAGAAAGAAGCCTCACGATTTCATGTCGTCTACTCGAAGCCTCGGGATTGCTTTCGATGCGGGAATGTCCAATTATGCGTTCTAGTTCCTACCTGGTAGGCATGAGCTATTTGACCGATGCACGCATGAGTGCTCCTTCCACACCTCGAAAAACATAACACTCGGATAACACTTATCTTCGGTATGGCGCCTAACGGAGGTGCCTGGACACGTCGTAACACAGTGTTGGTACGGCAGACGTAGTTACGGTAACGCGGTAACACAGTGTCAACTGGAAGCCCACGACCGTACGCACGTCTTAACGTTACGCATCTGCTGGATCCCGTCCACCTCTGGTACAGTGACATTATGTTACGCGGTGATCCGTGCTTATACTAACACCGTAAGACAATGTTAGGCTTTTACCATAGATGTCCGTTGTCACTCGAACATGCCCAGATCGATATCCACAGATTTGATAACATGATAACGTTATGTTACTGTCTTGGCAGTGTCAGACGTAACACCGTAACCCTAGCCCTAACCCTAACCCCAATGGAGTGTTACACATACCACCCTAACATGACGTTAAGAGGTTGGCCAGCACCACCAACACCTAACATTGTGTTCAATTTAACACACTATCACACAGTTAACACAGTGACACGCCCTGCTAACATTACGTTATTCGGACCACCCCTCTACTGCCTTAGGGTCGGCTACCATACGACATTACGTTTAACGTACGTTAGCAACGTTACAATGTTGGTCGGCCGTTACGTAGCATTATATTAGGATGTTAACCTGAACACCGACGCCCCCCTAAGATTATGTACCGACAACCCTCCTCGCGTAAAGCGCACACGGTGTGTTTCCCTCGCCCCACCCACGAAGCTTCATCTGCGTGTGCGCTGAGATGCTCTGTTGCAGCGAACTCGTGAAAGTGCGTTTGCAGTCGAACGATCGCCGTTGTTACAATAGTTTTTGTTTTCGAGAATGTTTTTGAAAAAACAATCTGTATAATATTTGGGTTCATTATAAGGGTTGTCAATCTGATTCTGCCCGTCTGATTCTGTGACCCGAAACTCAGCCTATTTTTCGGATTCGGGTACGCTATTGTAAGATATATGGCCTAAACCGTGTGCATTTCAACTATATTTGAATAGGAGCTAACACGGTGACAAAATGTTAGATTTTACTTGATTTGTCTATGTGCTTATCCGTTCATCCGTTCAACGTGTGTTAGGGCACCAAGACTTACGATAACACCCTAACACAATATCACTCCATGCCAGCTGCTGCTGCTGATAAGGTTTTAACACGCAATGGTAGCATTACGTTGCCCATATAGGTTATGCCTCTAACATTATAACGATAACCACTAAGAATTTTTTTTGTACACTAATGTAGCGTTATGGAAGCGTTTAGATCGACATGTACGATGCCCGTCTAAATCGTGTTGCGGTAGCAATCAAGGATTCCGCTGGCGCCGTAACCTAAGGTTACATGCTGCGGACTGCTGTTGCTAACACGGTGACAAGAAAAATGTTATCGTTTGACTGACTGCTGTCGTTAACACGGTAACTTGATGTTATTGTGTAATTGACCATGTAGTCTATGTACGTTATCACCTTAACGCGTGCTACGATAGCCTCTACTAGGACTTCCAATAACACACTAACACTGTGTTATGTAGGCGTTTAATTGGGCATGTACGTTATCCGTCTGAAGTCTGTTGCGGTAGCAAGTACATATTACGCTGACACCTTAACGCAACGGAGACTGCTGTCGCTTCACGGTAACATACCATTAACGTTTAATTGACCACCTACGCTATCCCTGCAACGGGTCTTACGATAGTCACTAGGAATTCCAGTAACACTCTACTATCGTGTTAATCCCTGAGGGCTGCCTACCCTGACGCCGTAGCACATATACTACGGTTATGTCGGGATCAAGGTGACACTCTAACACAGTGCTCCACGATCGCCCGTCAATAGCACATGACGCTCACGCTACCTTATCACAAACCAGGAAGTAGTTAGCGTATTAATAGTAACGTAATTCTATCATTGTTTTCGAGGATCTGTCACATTTACCTCAAACTTTAACTGTTCCGTTATCCGAAGTGTGGCTCCTTCCAAGAAATTGAAAACATGCCGGCGTAGATGTTGGAGTTGGCTCAAATCATCATTATTCAAATAGGTAGTCTTGCACACTTAGGGTTAGGGTTAGGGTAATCATAACTGCTAACCCCTAACCCCACTCAAAAACACGAAGTATGCCAAATTCGTAGTCCCGAGTTCCTAAACCATCTGCTCAGACTTATCCAGTTTTCAATGCACTCAAGAGTTTTCTTCACCCCCAAGCCGGGACCTCTCGGGACACACGGTACACACAAGCTGCAGTATTCAGCTCCTCAGCGGGGAAGCGTACAGGTTCAGCATACAGGGTTTCAGTTTCAAGTGACATGGTCAGGTCTGATGGAAATAGCTGGTGCGCGATATATCTGAGGAGACTTGGTGTAGAGAGGGGGATAAGTTGCCAATTCTACTCTTGCAGGCGTCAACGTGTCGTCGACGAAAGCATGGTTGATATTTAGTATGTAAATATCCGCAGTGTTCATCATGCGGGCTGAAGAGCATGAAACTACTGTGAGCAAAAATGTGGGAACGATCATCTGCAAGTCTTCCGCATACCGTCAAGCAGGACTCTTCTGCATTGCCCACCAGAACCTCGTTGTGTCTTGCGTCAAAGGCTGAAAGCTGTGTGCTTCCATATATAATTGTGTAATCCCGGTCGCCCTTTCGGAGCGATTGAGAGGGAAATAAAAACGAGATAACATGGTGACGATAACAAGATTGTTCCCCGACACACACACCTGGGGTAAGGATAAGGTTCGTGTCCGGACCACAACGCAAGGACTTGGGCTATGCGAGCTCAACATGAACCTCCTCTCACTGCTGCTGCGCGCTGAAGCCACTAGCGGGCGGGTGATAAGAGAAAACTATCGCCTGTTTGGTGTACACGCATACGCGCATCTCAGGGTCCCATGCGTGAACAGGGTTGATCAGATCAAGCTTATCACTTGTTCGTATATTATTCTCCCTTGTCAGGATCCCACAGGCGTCGATTTTAAATGCTGCATGTCACGGGTCGTTGTGCGGCAGGTGGGATATTTCTCGTGGATGGCAACATAAGTATTTCGGGGGGTACGCTGTTCACCGACAATATTGCAGAAGCCGACGGTGGCGGCATTTCTATGACAGGGCCGATTATGGTCAATGTGTCCGAAGCAAAGTTCGCATCAAATACGGCTGAGCTTGGAGGCGCCATCTCCTTGGGTTCCCCGGACGACAACTCAAGGACGTACGACAAGTGCACGTTTAACGACAACAAAGGTTCAGACGGGGGCGCTCTGTACTTGTTCGGAGGATCAGGGGTTGACGCTGTCACCGATTCTGTTTTTCGCGACAATCATGCAAGTAAGAGCGTACCGATAATGATGCTAAATGTGATACATATGCATGCATGTTTTCGCGCTATTCTACAGTACAAAGACCTCCCACTGTAGCGGGTTGGTCCGTTTTTACACAACAAGTCTCGGGATTCACAATACTGTATTCATGAAAAAGGAACTGACTCACTCTGGGTACGGTGCACTTGTTTGGTGACACAGGGGCTGACTCTGTGACCGATTCCGTCTTCTTCGCCAACCAAGCAAGTATGAGCTTTCCAAGAGCAGAACAAATTTAATGAGTTCCCGCTATTAACTACCAGTGCATTATTAGGGGAGTTAAACAGAGTTACTGCGGCACATGTCGACGTTATGATTTCAACTCCTGCATTTAAACACATTCCCCCCGGTTCGATTTCCAGGCGTATTAAGCGCCAGACTAGACAGCACCAGATTGGCATATCAACGTGTCTACCTGGTACGTATCGCGTTTTACAGCTTCAACTGGCACCCCAAATCCCGTCTTCCCCGGTGGCCTTCTCTTGCTGATGCATCCGTATGCGTAGATTCGTTCAGCGTCGACCTACGCAGTACATTGCATGAACAAATAACCTGCAGAAAACCAGTGGTTCTTGCTGATCCCCGCTCGGTTGTTCGCAAGTTACCATGTACCATGGTACTCCCATAACTGTCATGCTGTTTTTCCACTGAATGCAATCCAATCATGCGACGTCGCAGATGCTTCGGTAGGAGCTAGCAATCAAGTCGAGGGTACCTGTCTCTGTCACTGAATGTATTCCTATGGCGTAACATGGGAAGAAAATGTATTCCTTTGACGTGATATGTCAACATAATGTATCCCTACGACATAATGTATCCCTACGGCACGACATGGTAGGTGCTTCGGGTGGGGCGATCTATTTAGTCGGGGGTATTACCCTGAACGACTCCAGCTTCGTGACGAATACGGCGGGCGAGGGCGGTGCGGCGATCACCAGCGTTTCCCTATCTTCGTGGGTTGATTTTGGGAACGTCTCCTTCCAAAATAACGCCCCATATTGTCCCATCGGCGAGTACGGCGACACTCGCATTGACGTGGTGAGGGTCGTTGGCAGCAATCAATTGGTGTAGGCCGTACCACATGCTCCACCGTGCCTGTTCGATATCCTGAATAATTTCCCAACAGTGTTGACGTATTGCTTCTAACGTTTTCAACCAATTTCAAAAACACACGAAACCGCCGGAGGATTTACCCGCTGGACAAGCTGTGAAAGATTTACGTGCAGTCAGGGGTAACGAATAAAATAGTCCGAATCTGCATCCGCACGTCCGAGATTTGTGATGGGGGGGCAACAGTGAAACAGAGCGACAACGTTATGCCAGGTACGACCTTTACGAAAACAGCATGGCTTGCCTCCTAGTTCGCACGTATGTGTTTCCTGCACCTGGTTGGCGTTTTGATCCGGGCTTGGTACGTATGCGGCCGGCGTTGTGTCTAATTCCGTGGCGTGACCTCTATACACACTGGCGATAGAGTAGGACAGTGCAAATTCACCCCAAGACATGTCTGCGTGTCGTGCTGCCAGGCGTAGTGTATCGTAGAATACCTGGTGTGTGATGAAGAGTTTATACCTGATGTGACACGCGTGGAGAACGCGACGCCACAGGCGTCTGCTTGTGCGTGCATCACAACGCCAGTCCTGCTCAGGCCCCTTATTTCCTAACGATTGACGCCCCACCTCTAGTACGTTCGAAAATGCACCGATACATAACGTATGTCTACCTGCCAATGTGGAGACAAGGTCACAACCTGGTCAACCATCCATTCTCATCTGTTGTTGACGCCCTGACCTACAAGCTTATGTTCATATAGTTGCACGTTCACTTCTTTTCAAGTCGGTTTTGGCTCCGCATCACAAAAGGTACCCAAGAACAAACTAGGTAGAAAACAGCGTTAGACTGTCGTGAACAGGGTTCTGTTTTGACTTCCATAGTTCCTATTTTCTGGCACAGGGAGGTGGTTACTGAGGCTTGGACGTTACAGCTCATGCTGCACGGTATCGGACGGAAACAACAACGATAACAATACCGTGGAATGTGCCTACTTCCTCGAAACCCTAACCCTATCCCCAACCTCGACCCCACAGAACATATCTCGGTTCGACACGGTGTGTGAAGGGTGCTCAACAACCGCAAACGAAGTCCCAGAGGGGGTAAATATCCGGCAAGAGGGTGGGTCGCCCGTCTGCGAACAGCTACCGCCTGGTACCATTGGTCGCACGAGCGGCACCACCGTTGCAAGTTTGACCCTTCAAAAAGGGTACTACCGCACTTCTAACAAAAGTGCTGTTGTGCTCGAGTGCTACAGGCAGGCAGCTTGTGCAGGGGGCGACGACCCTAGCAAGTACTGCGCCGCCGGCTATGAGGGTGCATGTGAGTGCAAAAACACTGGCGGGCCCGCCCGCCGCCCGCCTTCTATTGGATTCATTTTTTCAATGATGTATTTCCGCTTTTCTGGGTATTTCTCCTCTGCCGGAAGTGCGAGACCATGATTTTAAATACCTTTACTTGAATCGATTTGCAGTCCGGACGCTGAGCCGTATGCGAGATAAAACCAAAGAAACCGGGGGGGAGATGGGACGGCACTTATGGCGACGGCTTGCCCAAGAGGGAGGTAGCGATTATCCTCGAACGAGTTGAGCTGGAAAAAAAAGCGTAAAAATAATCGAATTGAACAGGCAAAAGGCGAAGATCGGCTGTGCCCACACTGACGGGGGCATGCAGCACTCGCGAAGTCCTCGTGATGGCGCATGTGACAGCACCTTACGAAGGTTTGGATATAGATGTATTCGAGATGTGGTCGTTACCAACCATCTAGACGTGTACGTAAGATGTTCAATGAGAACGATGTCACCAACACAAGCGGTTGTCGCGCGGACAAACCGGGTCCATCCGCGAACAGGTACATTTGGGACTGGGGAAATTATCCCGCTCTCCGTTAAAGAATAGTGTGCAGTGTGCACTTCACCGAACCTACTCGTAAGCAGTTGCAGAACGATAAGCAAATCCTTGGGAACTAAACCCCAGTGCGGGGCTTACTGCTATGATACGATTTGTGTTCCAGGGCGTTGCGGTACGATCGGGGCGATTTGATGCGAAAGTTGAGTGAAAGAGTGCAGTAGAATCAATTGCGAACTATTGTCAATTGATAAGCGGGTAGTACATGTCATCACTGTGCAGGTCGGTTGTCGCGCATTAGAGAAACTTACCTCCGTTATCACGTACTAGATGGGTTCAGCTAGAGAACGAAACCCGAACTCTGCTCCCAACCTTCCGTTTCCCGTTGTCTAGGTCTCATTCGCCCGTCCCCCGGCTACTTCCGATGCAGATTGCTCCGTATGTGCCAAGGATTTCTCGTCTGGGATAGCTTACAGCTGCAGGGACTGCTCCGGAGAGGCGAAAACATCGGCACTAGGAATTTCGTTAACCGCCGTAGTCGTTGTGCTTGCGGTGGTATGCACGCTCTTGAGGCACCTGGCGAGGGCGGTGGATGACGAGACAGGGGGTGAAAAGGACTCACGATATGACCTTGTCAAGCAAAAATGTTCTAAGTTGCAGGAGTCGGTGATGAACGTGCTCCCACTGACTGCCATCAAGATCGTCGTCGTTGTGTGGCAAATCACCTCCCAGGTGCGACTAGGTGCCGTCAATACGCCATGGGCACGGTATTTGTATTTCCTTCCTTTGCACAGGAGAAGACCGATATTCCTTACCTCGTAGCCACACGATTTTTCCTTACCTCATAGCCACACGATGTCCGCAGCTGCCATATTTCGCAACACGTTGAGGTAATCCCACGTGTTTGGTCGGGATTTGTCGGTATTTTTGTTGGTATTTGTCGGTATTTGTCGGGATTTGAGGTAACGTAACGGTAATCGGAGTTCCTAGGAACATTTTTCTTGCATTTGGGATTCGCATCGCTGTGTAGGTCACAACTTTACAGCCTTATGTCACTCGTACGATGAATCGTTCAATTTTTGTTATTCGAGGTGAAACGTGTAGGAACGGCGGTGTGCGGCGACCAATGGCGAATGCCGCTGCTACTGGGGAGTTCAGAAGTAAGTTAGATATTGGTCGTGAATGTGTCGATTGCGATATACATATAGACGCGTCGCTCTGTAAATATGGCACCAGGTGCAGGTAGCCACCCAAAGCAGCTGTCTACTCCCATTGCTTTAGTTTTCGCACAGTTCTTTCGTCACTGACATAGCTTTAATTCAAAGCAAGGCACGTGTTTAATGCCGTATGAAATCTCTAGACGCAGCTTCAACGAATTTCTCCAACTAGAAGGAAGCATGTTGCGAACCTTTGAGTCTTTTAAATGGCTGATGCATACTAAAGAAACTACAGCATGTGAGCATATGGTGTATTCGATGCAGTATGTCACGAGTGTTTGGCCGCCTTCCGCGGTGTATTGCCCGCGCCGTTGACGACAAAGAGTGTTGTGCGTTTACTAGCTTAGTGCTCGTACAGTAAACCATATGACATGCTAACCCTCTTTTACCTGATCGTACAATATTCCATGCTCAAGCTGAATCTCCTGTCACCCAACAACCCCTTTCGAAGAACATTCCCTTTCGCATGTACGTGTCCGGTTGAAATTTCGCCCCCAGTTCTCAGCAATAGCCGGAGATGTGTATCCAGAAGAGTACGCGGCGTTCCTCTCCTACCTGAGCTTCGCCAACTTCGACATCGGCGTCATGATGTCGTATTCATGCCTCTATTCGCACGATTTTTACGACCGCCTTCTGTTTGCCACGATTGCGCCGCCGGTGGTGCTCGCGGTGCTTGGTGGCGCTTCAATCTTCGCGCAAAGGAGATACAAGCACTGCAACCGTCTCATGGATGCGGTCAGGGGCAAGCATCTGTCCGCGGCGCTGTTCTTTACGTTTTTCGTTTATTCGTCAGTCTCCTACACGGTATTCCAGACGTTTATCTGTGATTCACTAGATGATGGAGAGGTTTACCTTCAGGCTGATTATAGCCTCAAGTGCTCCACCAAACGGCACAGCTTGTACACCGCATACGCCACCCTGATGATTGTGGTCTACCCAATCGGTATTCCCACCGTGTTTAGTTGGTGGCTTGTTCGAAACCGGAAACATCTCAAGATGGCCGATAGGCAAGAAATTTTGCACCTCAAGCCGTTCAGCAGCATCTGGGGTACTTACAAGCCATCTCGATACTATTTCGAAGTAGTGGAGTGCGGCCGCCGGGTTGCCCTTACGATGGCTTCGGTATTCCTCATACCCAACACGGTTAACCAGATCGCGGTTGTGCTGTCGCTTGCCGTCGTGTTCCTATTCATTTCTGAGTGGATGTCTCCTTTTGAAAGTAACGCGGACATGAGTCTCTACCGGTGGGGGAATGGTGTAGTCTTGGCGAGCATGTACGTTGCCCTCCTTCTGAAAGCCAACGAGTCCAATGAAAAACCGGGCCTTATATCAGTTTTTGGTGGGGTGTTGATTGTCGCGAACGTGTTCATGATTGTTGCCGTAGTGGTTCAGACCGTGCTCTTGACCAAATCGTGGCGCGTTTCAGAGCCAGCCGTAGAGAATATTGTTTCGCCGGTCCACCGCCCTTCACCCGCCACTTTATAGGGCACGAGCCGAGTTCACGCCTCGCCGATGGAAGGCTGTTTCTTTGAGGAAACGTGAAGATAAGGGTTAATTGTATGGATTTTCCTTGGAAGGGCGGATAATACATGTAAATATCGGTGATTACCTGAGAATAGGTAGCTGAAAGGTGCAAGATTCCCGTATGACTAAGAAGACGTACGTTATGAGGGGGAAAAAGATAGGCGCTGATAGTCCACCTGGGTTTAGTGTTTCATCGGAGCGTGGACATGAAATAAAATGCTACCTTCAACCTCTAAGCAGCGTGCACATGTGGGTAACTATAAGGATCGCACAATAGACCGACCTGGCAGGGGGATGTTTCGACGCCCCACCCTTGAATCCTCGAATGAATGTGCCTCGCCCATAACCTGCTACTACTGCAAGTCTTACGTGGTTGCGTGGAAGGGGTTATCACTAATGGGATTCATCCCCTGAGGAGCTAGCCAGCATACTTTAGAACCTCCGATGTGCATTTTAGCACGATACTAGGTGTATTTCATTACGATCTACGGCACGGCACACGAAGTTGTAGTTTTGTCACGTCGATCACGTTACGGGATTTCCAGGTGCGGACCTTTTTAGCAGTACGCCTTATGAGTCCTGCGTCTGTTTGAAGTCAGTGTCTTCAGCTCTTATGTTTTAGGCGACATGCTAGTGCATTAGATGGAGGCCAGAAACAGAGGGAGATGGACAAGCCGTGGCTGATGTACTCTGGCACGCAGCATACCGGCGCCATCGACATGTTCGGGTGCTGTGGCTATATAACGGCGTTCCTGGAGGCAGGGTCGGCAACTGTTCTTCGTTCGGCCTTCGTGGATGTGCAACCAGACGCTCTGACAGCTGGCGAGGAACAGGCTAGGAAGACTTTGGCTATGGGAGACTCGGATACGCGACGTGCTACCTTAGTGGAAAAGGGGAGCATGTCTTAGCTTGTAACTGGGTTACGATACCAGAGAGGCACAAGGGCCTGGACTGTGGTTAGATTTACTCTGTGACGAAGTAAGCGCCAGCTTGGAAGAGGTTGTACCGACTACACGGCTTCCAGATATACATGTGCTATTGATGCTTTATTTTTACTCTAGAATCGTAGCTGTATTTCGATGAGGCGCGATATTCTATGAATCCGCCACACTGAAGCAAAACGCAAGACCCCAAAAGCAGACGACGTAGAAAACAAAATTGTCCATTATGATACGACAGCTTGCGGTCAAAGGACCCTGTGCATGTCCGCGATCGAGAACTTTCTCCAAGAATGTGAAACTTTCAATTCCTACGAATTAATATTACATTAACATGTTCGTTCAACGACTACGTGGGGTTTTCGGAGCTCAAGAATACAGCTGTCACAGGTTCTACAATACCTGCGGCACGCGATGGTGTGGCACGGCAACAACGGGATTGCCTGAATTGGCTTTTGTACCTTTATATGTCTTGTTTGCGATTTTATAAGCACCCACGGTACTTGCTACCAGCCTATTCGAAGCACCCGATACCCATTGCTCCGTCCATATTTCGTTTATCATCTACTATCAAAATATGTGGGGGGCTGGGGCGAGATTTTGTCTTTCGAAACGTTGTCCGCGAGAAGAAACGAGAGGTACTATATAGGATGTACTCTAAAAAAAAAGGACCTGAGGAGAAAACCAACAGGGGGTGGCTTCCAAAAAATGTTTTTGATTGTCACACCCACCTCAGGCTCGTGTATTAGAAATGCTACTTGTCAGTAACCATTATGTCGTTACTAGAGAACACTTCAACGTCATCTGGTATACATAGCGAGATATTGTACAACAGGAAATTATAACAGGTTTGCTAGATGTCGTTTACCGATGGTATTTAGCATGCAGAAGTCTCAGCAGTAGTAACTTGATTAGATGATGCACAGCAGTATACTGGTTGAGCATATCTAAACGCTGGTACATGTAGTGTGCACGAGCAATGCTGTGTAATCAGTACGAAAAATGATTCAGCACAACAACGCACGTATAGCAACACTCCCGGAATGCGATATTAGGTTGACCGCAGGGACATTGACGTAGCTAAGCTCCCAGAAGAAACCTCAGGGAACGTTGCCGTAGGGACGGTAGACCACGAGCAAGCGTTGCTGTAGGTAAATCAGACAACTAAGTGCCAAGTTCATCTGTCCGTAGCAGCATCGTCTCGATCAGATGATGGTCAGACCCACCTCGGTCACCCCTCTTTGCTCACCATCAGCTCTCATCTGCTGAGCAAATTCACCATCAATTAATATCGGCCTGGAGTCGCCAACCATATTCTTCTCTTCTTTGCACTCTTCTGCAGACACACTTCGCCGTGAGTCTGCGTTAGCCTCTAAAAGTTATGCAGACCGTGTCATGATCGGCTCATCCGCCGCGAAATTATTCCTCTACCTTTCGCTCAATAATCAGAGATGTCGGGTCTTCATAACATTTACGAGCAAGCACTACCCGGAAAGATGACATTCCGGGTGGCTATCTTCACCGAAATTGACCCTCAGGGGACAGGCCGGGTCGAGATACACACGAATCGGTATACAACGGCAGCTTGCGCTGCCGGGGTTGTAACGAAGACCACTGATAGGGACAGCTTACGCGATACCTACAATGAGACCCGAAAGGGTGCGCCAGCTAGCGTTGGGCTGCGAAAGCAACTGAGTTAAATCGACACACGACGCGTATGAAAATACGTGGAAGTGTGGTGACCTAAAGCTTTATTTTTCCCCATCCACCGGAGGATTAGAAAAAAAAAGAAAAAAAGCATAAAAAAGCAACAAAACGGCTTACAACGGATGCTTACTCACACTCAGATCACACTCACATCATCCTTGCAGACTCAGATCATCCTTGCAGACTCAGATCATCCTTGCAGACTCAGATCATCCTTGCAGACTCAGATCATCTTTGCAGACTCAGATCATCCTTGCAGACTCAGATCATCCTTGCAGACTCAGATCATCCTTGCAGACTCAGATCATCCTTGCAGACTCAGATCATCCTTGCAGACTCAGATCATCCTTGCAGACTCAGATCATCCTTGCAGACTCAGATCATCCTTGCAGACTCAGATCATCCTTGCAGACTCAGATCATCCTTGCAGACTCAGATCATCCTTGCAGACTCAGATCATCCTTGCAGACTCAGATCATCCTTGCAGACTCAGATCATCCTTGCAGACTCAGATCATCCTTGCAGACTCAGATCATCCTTGCAGACTCAGATCATCCTTGCAGACTCAGATCATCCTTGCAGACTCAGATCATCCTTGCAGACTCAGATCATCCTTGCAGACTCAGATCATCCTTGCAGACTCAGATCATCCTTGCAGACTCAGATCATCCTTGCAGACTCAGATCATCCTTGCAGACTCAGATCATCCTTGCAGACTCAGATCATCCTTGCAGACTCAGATCATCCTTGCAGACTCAGATCATCCTTGCAGACTCAGATCATCCTTGCAGACTCAGATCATCCTTGCAGACTCAGATCATCCTTGCAGACTCAGATCATCCTTGCAGACTCAGATCATCTTGCAGACTCAGATCATCCTTGCAGACTCAGATCATCCTTGCAGACTCAGATCATCCTTGCAGACTCAGATCATCCTTGCAGACTCAGATCATCCTTGCAGACTCAGATCATCCTTGCAGACTCAGATCATCCTTGCAGACTCAGATCATCCTTGCAGACTCAGATCATCCTTGCAGACTCAGATCATCCTTGCAGACTCAGATCATCCTTGCAGACTCAGATCATCCTTGCAGACTCAGATCATCCTTGCAGACTCAGATCATCCTTGCAGACTCGGATCATCCTTGCAGACTCAGATCATCCCTTGCAGACTCAGATCATCCTTGCAGACTCAGATCATCCTTGCAGACTCAGATCATCCTTGCAGACTCAGATCATCCTTGCAGACTCAGATCATCCTTGCAGACTCAGATCATCCTTGCAGACTCAGATCATCCTTGCAGACTCAGATCATCCTTGCAGACTCAGATCAGTCCTTGCAGACTCAGATCATCCTTGCAGACTCAGATCATCCTTGCAGACTCAGATCATCCTTGCAGACTCAGATCATCCTTGCAGACTCAGATCATCCTTGCAGACTCAGATCATCCTTGCAGACTCAGATCATCCTTGCAGACTCAGATCATCCTTGCAGACTCAGATCATCCTTGCAGACTCAGATCATCCTTGCAGACTCAGATCATCCTTGCAGACTCAGATCATCCTTGCAGACTCAGATCATCCTTGCAGACTCAGATCATCCTTGCAGACTCAGATCATCCTTGCAGACTCAGATCATCCTTGCAGACTCAGATCATCCTTGCAGACTCAGATCATCCTTGCAGACTCAGATCATCCTTGCAGACTCAGATCATCCTTGCAGACTCAGATCATCCTTGCAGACTCAGATCATCCTTGCAGACTCAGATCATCCTTGCAGACTCAGATCATCCTTGCAGACTCAGATCATCCTTGCAGACTCAGATCATCCTTGCAGACTCAGATCATCCTTGCAGACTCAGATCATCCTTGCAGACTCAGATCATCCTTGCAGACTCAGATCATCCTTGCAGACTCAGATCATCCTTGCAGACTCAGATCATCCTTGCAGACTCAGATCATCCTTGCAGACTCAGATCATCCTTGCAGACTCAGATCATCCTTGCAGACTCAGATCATCCTTGCAGACTCAGATCATCCTTGGCAGACTCAGATCATCCTTGCAGACTCAGATCATCCTTGCAGACTCAGATCATCCTTGCAGACTCAGATCATCCTTGCAGACTCAGATCATCCTTGCAGACTCAGATCATCCTTGCAGACTCAGATCATCCTTGCAGACTCAGATCATCCTTGCAGACTCAGATCATCCTTGCAGACTCAGATCATCCTTGCAGACTCAGATCATCCTTGCAGACTCAGATCATCCTTGCAGACTCAGATCATCCTTGCAGACTCAGATCATCCTTGCAGACTCAGATCATCCTTGCAGACTCAGATCATCCTTGCAGACTCGGATCATCCTTGCAGACTCAGATCATCCTTGCAGACTCAGATCATCCTTGCAGACTCAGATCGTCCTTGCAGACTCAGATCATCCTTGCAGACTCAGATCATCCTTGCAGACTCAGATCATCCTTGCAGACTCAGATCATCCTTGCAGACTCAGGATCATCCTTGCAGACTCAGATCATCCTTGCAGACTCAGATCATCCTTGCAGACTCAGATCATCCTTGCAGACTCAGATCATCCTTGCAGACTCAGATCATCCTTGCAGACTCAGATCATCCTTGCAGACTCAGATCATCCTTGCAGACTCAGATCATCCTTGCAGACTCAGATCATCCTTGCAGACTCAGATCATCCTTGCAGACTCAGATCATCCTTGCAGACTCAGATCATCCTTGCAGACTCAGATCATCCTTGCAGACTCAGATCATCCTTGCAGACTCAGATCATCCTTGCAGACTCAGATCATCCTTGCAGACTCAGATCATCCTTGCAGACTCAGATCATCCTTGCAGACTCAGATCATCCTTGCAGACTCAGATCATCCTTGCAGACTCAGATCATCCTTGCAGACTCAGATCATCCTTGCAGACTCAGATCATCCTTGCAGACTCAGATCATCCTTGCAGACTCAGATCATCCTTGCAGACTCAGATCATCCTTGCAGACTCAGATCATCCTTGCAGACTCAGATCATCCTTGCAGACTCAGATCATCCTTGCAGACTCAGATCATCCTTGCAGACTCAGATCATCCTTGCAGACTCAGATCATCCTTGCAGACTCAGATCATCCTTGCAGACTCAGATCATCCTTGCAGACTCAGATCATCCTTGCAGACTCAGATCATCCTTGCAGACTCAGATCATCCTTGCAGACTCAGATCATCCTTGCAGACTCAGATCATCCTTGCAGACTCAGATCATCCTTGCAGACTCAGATCATCCTTGCAGACTCAGATCATCCTTGCAGACTCAGATCATCCTTGCAGACTCAGATCATCCTTGCAGACTCAGATCATCCTTGCAGACTCAGATCATCCTTGCAGACTCAGATCATCCTTGCAGACTCAGATCATCCTTGCAGACTCAGATCATCCTTGCAGACTCAGATCATCCTTGCAGACTCAGATCATCCTTGCAGACTCAGATCATCCTTGCAGACTCAGATCATCCTTGCAGACTCAGATCATCCTTGCAGACTCAGATCATCCTTGCAGACTCAGATCATCCTTGCAGACTCAGATCATCCTTGCAGACTCAGATCATCCTTGCAGACTCAGATCATCCTTGCAGACTCAGATCATCCTTGCAGACTCAGATCATCCTTGCAGACTCAGATCATCCTTGCAGACTCAGATCATCCTTGCAGACTCAGATCATCCTTGCAGACTCAGATCATCCTTGCAGACTCAGATCATCCTTGCAGACTCAGATCATCCTTGCAGACTCAGATCATCCTTGCAGACTCAGATCATCCTTGCAGACTCAGATCATCCTTGCAGACTCAGATCATCCTTGCAGACTCAGATCATCCTTGCAGACTCAGATCATCCTTGCAGACTCAGATCATCCTTGCAGACTCAGATCATCCTTGCAGACTCAGATCATCCTTGCAGACTCAGATCATCCTTGCAGACTCAGATCATCCTTGCAGACTCAGATCATCCTTGCAGACTCAGATCATCCTTGCAGACTCAGATCATCCTTGCAGACTCAGATCATCCTTGCAGACTCAGATCATCCTTGCAGACTCAGATCATCCTTGCAGACTCAGATCATCCTTGCAGACTCAGATCATCCTTGCAGACTCAGATCATCCTTGCAGACTCAGATCATCCTTGCAGACTCAGATCATCCTTGCAGACTCAGATCATCCTTGCAGACTCAGATCATCCTTGCAGACTCAGATCATCCTTGCAGACTCAGATCATCCTTGCAGACTCAGATCATCCTTGCAGACTCAGATCATCCTTGCAGACTCAGATCATCCTTGCAGACTCAGATCATCCTTGCAAGACTCAGATCATCCTTGCAGACTCAGATCATCCTTGCAGACTCAGATCATCCTTGCAGACGCAGATCATCCTTGCAGACTCAGATCATCCTTGCAGACTCAGATCATCCTTGCAGACGTCAGATCATCCTTGCAGACTCAGATCATCCTTGCAGACTCAGATCATCCTTGCAGACTCAGATCATCCTTGCAGACTCAGATCATCCTTGCAGACTCAGATCATCCTTGCAGACTCAGATCATCCTGCAGACTCAGATCATCCTTGCAGACTCAGATCATCCTTGCAGACTCAGATCATCCTTGCAGACTCAGATCATCCTTGCAGACTCAGATCATCCTTGCAGACTCAGATCATCCTTGCAGACTCAGATCATCCTTGCAGACTCAGATCATCCTTGCAGACTCAGATCATCCTTGCAGACTCAGATCATCCTTGCAGACTCAGATCATCCTTGCAGACTCAGATCATCCTTGCAGACTCAGATCATCCTTGCAGACTCAGATCATCCGTGCAGACTCAGATCATCCTTGCAGACTCAGATCATCCTTGCAGACTCAGATCATCCTTGCAGATCCTTGCAGACTCAGATCATCCTTGCAGACTCAGATCATCCTTGCAGACTCAGGATCATCCTTGCAGACTCAGATCATCCTTGCAGACTCAGATCATCCTTGCAGACTCAGATATCCTTGCAGACTCAGATCATCCTTGCAGACTCAGATCATCCTTGCAGACTCAGATCATCCTTGCAGACTCAGATCATCCTTGCAGACTCAGATCATCCTTGCAGACTCAGATCATCCTTGCAGACTCAGATCATCCTTGCAGACTCAGATCATCCTTGCAGACTCAGATCATCCTTGCAGACTCAGATCATCCTTGCAGACTCAGATCATCCTTGCAGACTCAGATCATCCTTGCAGACTCAGATCATCCTTGCAGACTCAGATCATCCTTGCAGACTCAGATCATCCTTGCAGACTCAGATCATCCTTGCAGACTCAGATCATCCTTGCAGACTCAGATCATCCTTGCAGACTCAGATCATCCTTGCAGACTCAGATCATCCTTGCAGACTCAGATCATCCTTGCAGACTCAGATCATCCTTGCAGACTCAGATCATCCTTGCAGACTCAGATTCATCCTTGCAGACTCAGATCATCCTTGCAGACTCAGATCATCCTTGCAGACTCAGATCATCCTTGCAGACTCAGATCATCCTTGCGACTCAGATCATCCTTGCAGACTCAGATCATCCTTGCAGACTCAGATCATCCTTGCAGGACTCAGATCATCCCTTGCAGACTCAGATCATCCTTGCAGACTCAGATCATCCTTGCAGACTCAGATCATCCTTGCAGACTCAGATCATCCTTGCAGACTCAGATCATCCTTGCAGACTCAGATCATCCTTGCAGACTCAGATCATCCTTGCAGACTCAGATCATCCTTGCAGACTCAGATCATCCTTGCAGACTCAGATCATCCTTGCAGACTCAGATCATCCTTGCAGACTCAGATCATCCTTGCAGACTCAGATCATCCTTGCAGACTCAGATCATCCTTGCAGACCTCAGATCATCCTTGCAGACTCAGATCATCCTTGCAGACTCAGATCATCCTTGCAGACTCAGATCATCCTTGCAGACTCAGATCATCCTTGCAGACTCAGATCATCCTTGCAGACTCAGATCATCCTTGCAGACTCAGATCATCCTTGCAGACTCAGATCATCCTTGCAGACTCAGATCATCCTTGCAGACTCAGATCATCCTTGCAGACTCAGATCATCCTTGCAGACTCAGATCATCCTTGCAGACTCAGATCATCCTTGCAGACTCAGATCATCCTTGCAGACTCAGATCATCCTTGCAGACTCAGATCATCCTTGCAGACTCAGATCATCCTTGCAGACTCAGATCATCCTTGCAGACTCAGATCATCCTTGCAGACTCAGATCATCCTTGCAGACTCAGATCATCCTTGCAGACTCAGATCATCCTTGCAGACTCAGATCATCCTTGCAGACTCAGATCATCCTTGCAGACTCAGATCATCCTTGCAGACTCAGATCATCCTTGCAGACTCAGATCATCCTTGCAGACTCAGATCATCCTTGCAGACTCAGATCATCCTTGCAGACTCAGATCATCCTTGCAGACTCAGATCATCCTTGCAGACTCAGATCATCCTTGCAGACTCAGATCATCCTTGCAGACTCAGATCATCCTTGCAGACTCAGATCATCCTTGCAGACTCAGATCATCCTTGCAGACTCAGATCATCCTTGCAGACTCAGATCATCCTTGCAGACTCAGATCATCCTTGCAGACTCAGATCATCCTTGCAGACTCAGATCATCCTTGCAGACTCAGATCATCCTTGCAGACTCAGATCATCCTTGCAGACTCAGATCATCCTTGCAGACTCAGATCATCCTTGCAGACTCAGATCATCCTTGCAGACTCAGATCATCCTTGCAGACTCAGATCATCCTTGCAGACTCAGATCATCCTTGCAGACTCAGATCATCCTTGCAGACTCAGATCATCCTTGCAGACTCAGATCATCCTTGCAGACTCAGATCATCCTTGCAGACTCAGATCATCCTTGCAGACTCAGATCATCCTTGCAGACTCAGATCATCCTTGCAGACTCAGATCATCCTTGCAGACTCAGATCATCCTTGCAGACTCAGATCATCCTTGCAGACTCAGATCATCCTTGCAGACTCAGATCATCCTTGCAGACTCAGATCATCCTTGCAGACTCAGATCATCCTTGCAGACTCAGATCATCCTTGCAGACTCAGATCATCCTTGCAGACTCAGATCATCCTTGCAGACTCAGATCATCCTTGCAGACTCAGATCATCCTTGCAGACTCAGATCATCCTTGCAGACTCAGATCATCCTTGCAGACTCAGATCATCCTTGCAGACTCAGATCATCCTTGCAGACTCAGATCATCCTTGCAGACTCAGATCATCCTTGCAGACTCAGATCATCCTTGCAGACTCAGATCATCCTTGCAGACTCAGAATCATCCTTGCAGACTCAGATCATCCTTGCAGACTCAGATCATCCTTGCAGACTCAGATCATCCTTGCAGACTCAGATCATCCTTGCAGACTCAGATCATCCTTGCAGACTCAGATCATCCTTGCAGACTCAGATCATCCTTGCAGACTCAGATCATCCTTGCAGACTCAGATCATCCTTGCAGACTCAGATCATCCTTGCAGACTCAGATCATCCTTGCAGACTCAGATCATCCTTGCAGACTCAGATCATCCTTGCAGACTCAGATCATCCTTGCAGACTCAGATCATCCTTGCAGACTCAGATCATCCTTGCAGACTCAGATCATCCTTGCAGACTCAGATCATCCTTGCAGACTCAGATCATCCTTGCAGACTCAGATCATCCTTGCAGACTCAGATCATCCTTGCAGACTCAGATCATCCTTGCAGACTCAGATCATCCTTGCAGACTCAGATCATCCTTGCAGACTCAGATCATCCTTGCAGACTCAGATCATCCTTGCAGACTCAGATCATCCTTGCAGACTCAGATCATCCTTGCAGACTCAGATCATCCTTGCAGACTCAGATCATCCTTGCAGACTCAGATCATCCTTGCAGACTCAGATCATCCTTGCAGACTCAGATCATCCTTGCAGACTCAGATCATCCTTGCAGACTCAGATCATCCTTGCAGACTCAGATCATCCTTGCAGACTCAGATCATCCTTGCAGACTCAGATCATCCTTGCAGACTCAGATCATCCTTGCAGACTCAGATCATCCTTGCAGACTCAGATCATCCTTGCAGACTCAGATCATCCTTGCAGACTCAGATCATCCTTGCAGACTCAGATCATCCTTGCAGACTCAGATCATCCTTGCAGACTCAGATCATCCTTGCAGACTCAGATCATCCTTGCAGACTCAGATCATCCTTGCAGACTCAGATCATCCTTGCAGACTCAGATCATCCTTGCAGACTCAGATCATCCTTGCAGACTCAGATCATCCTTGCAGACTCAGATCATCCTTGCAGACTCAGATCATCCTTGCAGACTCAGATCATCCTTGCAGACTCAGATCATCCTTGCAGACTCAGATCATCCTTGCAGACTCAGATCATCCTTGCAGACTCAGATCATCCTTGCAGACTCAGATCATCCTTGCAGACTCAGATCATCCTTGCAGACTCAGATCATCCTTGCAGACTCAGATCATCCTTGCAGACTCAGATCATCCTTGCAGACTCAGATCATCCTTGCAGACTCAGATCATCCTTGCAGACTCAGATCATCCTTGCAGACTCAGATCATCCTTGCAGACTCAGATCATCCTTGCAGACTCAGATCATCCTTGCAGACTCAGATCATCCTTGCAGACTCAGATCATCCTTGCAGACTCAGATCATCCTTGCAGACTCAGATCATCCTTGCAGACTCAGATCATCCTTGCAGACTCAGATCATCCTTGCAGACTCAGATCATCCTTGCAGACTCAGATCATCCTTGCAGACTCAGATCATCCTTGCAGACTCAGATCATCCTTGCAGACTCAGATCATCCTTGCAGACTCAGATCATCCTTGCAGACTCAGATCATCCTTGCAGACTCAGATCATCCTTGCAGACTCAGATCATCCTTGCAGACTCAGATCATCCTTGCAGACTCAGATCATCCTTGCAGACTCAGATCATCCTTGCAGACTCAGATCATCCTTGCAGACTCAGATCATCCTTGCAGACTCAGATCATCCTTGCAGACTCAGATCATCCTTGCAGACTCAGATCATCCTTGCAGACTCAGATCATCCTTGCAGACTCAGATCATCCTTGCAGACTCAGATCATCCTTGCAGACTCAGATCATCCTTGCAGACTCAGATCATCCTTGCAGACTCAGATCATCCTTGCAGACTCAGATCATCCTTGCAGACTCAGATCATCCTTGCAGACTCAGATCATCCTTGCAGACTCAGATCATCCTTGCAGACTCAGATCATCCTTGCAGACTCAGATCATCCTTGCAGACTCAGATCATCCTTGCAGACTCAGATCATCCTTGCAGACTCAGATCATCCTTGCAGACTCAGATCATCCTTGCAGACTCAGATCATCCTTGCAGACTCAGATCATCCTTGCAGACTCAGATCATCCTTGCAGACTCAGATCATCCTTGCAGACTCAGATCATCCTTGCAGACTCAGATCATCCTTGCAGACTCAGATCATCCTTGCAGACTCAGATCATCCTTGCAGACTCAGATCATCCTTGCAGACTCAGATCATCCTTGCAGACTCAGATCATCCTTGCAGACTCAGATCATCCTTGCAGACTCAGATCATCCTTGCAGACTCAGATCATCCTTGCAGACTCAGATCATCCTTGCAGACTCAGATCATCCTTGCAGACTCAGATCATCCTTGCAGACTCAGATCATCCTTGCAGACTCAGATCATCCTTGCAGACTCAGATCATCCTTGCAGACTCAGATCATCCTTGCAGACTCAGATCATCCTTGCAGACTCAGATCATCCTTGCAGACTCAGATCATCCTTGCAGACTCAGATCATCCTTGCAGACTCAGATCATCCTTGCAGACTCAGATCATCCTTGCAGACTCAGATCATCCTTGCAGACTCAGATCATCCTTGCAGACTCAGATCATCCTTGCAGACTCAGATCATCCTTGCAGACTCAGATCATCCTTGCAGACTCAGATCATCCTTGCAGACTCAGATCATCCTTGCAGACTCAGATCATCCTTGCAGACTCAGATCATCCTTGCAGACTCAGATCATCCTTGCAGACTCAGATCATCCTTGCAGACTCAGATCATCCTTGCAGACTCAGATCATCCTTGCAGACTCAGATCATCCTTGCAGACTCAGATCATCCTTGCAGACTCAGATCATCCTTGCAGACTCAGATCATCCTTGCAGACTCAGATCATCCTTGCAGACTCAGATCATCCTTGCAGACTCAGATCATCCTTGCAGACTCAGATCATCCTTGCAGACTCAGATCATCCTTGCAGACTCAGATCATCCTTGCAGACTCAGATCATCCTTGCAGACTCAGATCATCCTTGCAGACTCAGATCATCCTTGCAGACTCAGATCATCCTTGCAGACTCAGATCATCCTTGCAGACTCAGATCATCCTTGCAGACTCAGATCATCCTTGCAGACTCAGATCATCCTTGCAGACTCAGATCATCCTTGCAGACTCAGATCATCCTTGCAGACTCAGATCATCCTTGCAGACTCAGATCATCCTTGCAGACTCAGATCATCCTTGCAGACTCAGATCATCCTTGCAGACTCAGATCATCCTTGCAGACTCAGATCATCCTTGCAGACTCAGATCATCCTTGCAGACTCAGATCATCCTTGCAGACTCAGATCATCCTTGCAGACTCAGATCATCCTTGCAGACTCAGATCATCCTTGCAGACTCAGATCATCCTTGCAGACTCAGATCATCCTTGCAGACTCAGATCATCCTTGCAGACTCAGATCATCCTTGCAGACTCAGATCATCCTTGCAGACTCAGATCATCCTTGCAGACTCAGATCATCCTTGCAGACTCAGATCATCCTTGCAGACTCAGATCATCCTTGCAGACTCAGATCATCCTTGCAGACTCAGATCATCCTTGCAGACTCAGATCATCCTTGCAGACTCAGATCATCCTTGCAGACTCAGATCATCCTTGCAGACTCAGATCATCCTTGCAGACTCAGATCATCCTTGCAGACTCAGATCATCCTTGCAGACTCAGATCATCCTTGCAGACTCAGATCATCCTTGCAGACTCAGATCATCCTTGCAGACTCAGATCATCCTTGCAGACTCAGATCATCCTTGCAGACTCAGATCATCCTTGCAGACTCAGATCATCCTTGCAGACTCAGATCATCCTTGCAGACTCAGATCATCCTTGCAGACTCAGATCATCCTTGCAGACTCAGATCATCCTTGCAGACTCAGATCATCCTTGCAGACTCAGATCATCCTTGCAGACTCAGATCATCCTTGCAGACTCAGATCATCCTTGCAGACTCAGATCATCCTTGCAGACTCAGATCATCCTTGCAGACTCAGATCATCCTTGCAGACTCAGATCATCCTTGCAGACTCAGATCATCCTTGCAGACTCAGATCATCCTTGCAGACTCAGATCATCCTTGCAGACTCAGATCATCCTTGCAGACTCAGATCATCCTTGCAGACTCAGATCATCCTTGCAGACTCAGATCATCCTTGCAGACTCAGATCATCCTTGCAGACTCAGATCAGTCCTTGCAGACTCAGATCATCCTTGCAGACTCAGATCATCCTTGCAGACTCAGATCATCCTTGCAGACTCAGATCATCCTTGCAGACTCAGATCATCCTTGCAGACTCAGATCATCCTTGCAGACTCAGATCATCCTTGCAGACTCAGATCATCCTTTGCAGACTCAGATCATCCTTGCAGACTCAGATCATCCTTGCAGACTCAGATCATCCTTGCAGACTCAGATCATCCTTGCAGACTCAGATCATCCTTGCAGACTCAGATCATCCTTGCAGACTCAGATCATCCTTGCAGACTCAGATCATCCTTGCAGACTCAGATCATCCTTGCAGACTCAGATCATCCTTGCAGACTCAGATCATCCTTGCAGACTCAGATCATCCTTGCAGACTCAGATCATCCTTGCAGACTCAGATCATCCTTGCAGACTCAGATCATCCTTGCAGACTCAGATCATCCTTGCAGACTCAGATCATCCTTGCAGACTCAGATCATCCTTGCAGACTCAGATCATCCTTGCAGACTCAGATCATCCTTGCAGACTCAGATCATCCTTGCAGACTCAGATCATCCTTGCAGACTCAGATCATCCTTGCAGACTCAGATCATCCTTGCAGACTCAGATCATCCTTGCAGACTCAGATCATCCTTGCAGACTCAGATCATCCTTGCAGACTCAGATCATCCTTGCAGACTCAGATCATCCTTGCAGACTCAGATCATCCTTGCAGACTCAGATCATCCTTGCAGACTCAGATCATCCTTGCAGACTCAGATCATCCTTGCAGACTCAGATCATCCTTGCAGACTCAGATCATCCTTGCAGACTCAGATCATCCTTGCAGACTCAGATCATCCTTGCAGACTCAGATCATCCTTGCAGACTCAGATCATCCTTGCAGACTCAGATCATCCTTGCAGACTCAGATCATCCTTGCAGACTCAGATCATCCTTGCAGACTCAGATCATCCTTGCAGACTCAGATCATCCTTGCAGACTCAGATCATCCTTGCAGACTCAGATCATCCTTGCAGACTCAGATCATCCTTGCAGACTCAGATCATCCTTGCAGACTCAGATCATCCTTGCAGACTCAGATCATCCTTGCAGACTCAGATCATCCTTGCAGACTCAGATCATCCTTGCAGACTCAGATCATCCTTGCAGACTCAGATCATCCTTGCAGACTCAGATCATCCTTGCAGACTCAGATCATCCTTGCAGACTCAGATCATCCTTGCAGACTCAGATCATCCTTGCAGACTCAGATCATCCTTGCAGACTCAGATCATCCTTGCAGACTCAGATCATCCTTGCAGACTCAGATCATCCTTGCAGACTCAGATCATCCTTGCAGACTCAGATCATCCTTGCAGACTCAGATCATCCTTGCAGACTCAGATCATCCTTGCAGACTCAGATCATCCTTGCAGACTCAGATCATCCTTGCAGACTCAGATCATCCTTGCAGACTCAGATCATCCTTGCAGACTCAGATCATCCTTGCAGACTCAGATCATCCTTGCAGACTCAGATCATCCTTGCAGACTCAGATCATCCTTGCAGACTCAGATCATCCTTGCAGACTCAGATCATCCTTGCAGACTCAGATCATCCTTGCAGACTCAGATCATCCTTGCAGACTCAGATCATCCTTGCAGACTCAGATCATCCTTGCAGACTCAGATCATCCTTGCAGACTCAGATCATCCTTGCAGACTCAGATCATCCTTGCAGACTCAGATCATCCTTGCAGACTCAGATCATCCTTGCAGACTCAGATCATCCTTGCAGACTCAGATCATCCTTGCAGACTCAGATCATCCTTGCAGACTCAGATCATCCTTGCAGACTCAGATCATCCTTGCAGACTCAGATCATCCTTGCAGACTCAGATCATCCTTGCAGACTCAGATCATCCTTGCAGACTCAGATCATCCTTGCAGACTCAGATCATCCTTGCAGACTCAGATCATCCTTGCAGACTCAGATCATCCTTGCAGACTCAGATCATCCTTGCAGACTCAGATCATCCTTGCAGACTCAGATCATCCTTGCAGACTCAGATCATCCTTGCAGACTCAGATCATCCTTGCAGACTCAGATCATCCTTGCAGACTCAGATCATCCTTGCAGACTCAGATCATCCTTGCAGACTCAGATCATCCTTGCAGACTCAGATCATCCTTGCAGACTCAGATCATCCTTGCAGACTCAGATCATCCTTGCAGACTCAGATCATCCTTGCAGACTCAGATCATCCTTGCAGACTCAGATCATCCTTGCAGACTCAGATCATCCTTGCAGACTCAGATCATCCTTGCAGACTCAGATCATCCTTGCAGACTCAGATCATCCTTGCAGACTCAGATCATCCTTGCAGACTCAGATCATCCTTGCAGACTCAGATCATCCTTGCAGACTCAGATCATCCTTGCAGACTCAGATCATCCTTGCAGACTCAGATCATCCTTGCAGACTCAGATCATCCTTGCAGACTCAGATCATCCTTGCAGACTCAGATCATCCTTGCAGACTCAGATCATCCTTGCAGACTCAGATCATCCTTGCAGACTCAGATCATCCTTGCAGACTCAGATCATCCTTGCAGACTCAGATCATCCTTGCAGACTCAGATCATCCTTGCAGACTCAGATCATCCTTGCAGACTCAGATCATCCTTGCAGACTCAGATCATCCTTGCAGACTCAGATCATCCTTGCAGACTCAGATCATCCTTGCAGACTCAGATCATCCTTGCAGACTCAGATCATCCTTGCAGACTCAGATCATCCTTGCAGACTCAGATCATCCTTGCAGACTCAGATCATCCTTGCAGACTCAGATCATCCTTGCAGACTCAGATCATCCTTGCAGACTCAGATCATCCTTGCAGACTCAGATCATCCTTGCAGACTCAGATCATCCTTGCAGACTCAGATCATCCTTGCAGACTCAGATCATCCTTGCAGACTCAGATCATCCTTGCAGACTCAGATCATCCTTGCAGACTCAGATCATCCTTGCAGACTCAGATCATCCTTGCAGACTCAGATCATCCTTGCAGACTCAGATCATCCTTGCAGACTCAGATCATCCTTGCAGACTCAGATCATCCTTGCAGACTCAGATCATCCTTGCAGACTCAGATCATCCTTGCAGACTCAGATCATCCTTGCAGACTCAGATCATCCTTGCAGACTCAGATCATCCTTGCAGACTCAGATCATCCTTGCAGACTCAGATCATCCTTGCAGACTCAGATCATCCTTGCAGACTCAGATCATCCTTGCAGACTCAGATCATCCTTGCAGACTCAGATCATCCTTGCAGACTCAGATCATCCTTGCAGACTCAGATCATCCTTGCAGACTCAGATCATCCTTGCAGACTCAGATCATCCTTGCAGACTCAGATCATCCTTGCAGACTCAGATCATCCTTGCAGACTCAGATCATCCTTGCAGACTCAGATCATCCTTGCAGACTCAGATCATCCTTGCAGACTCAGATCATCCTTGCAGACTCAGATCATCCTTGCAGACTCAGATCATCCTTGCAGACTCAGATCATCCTTGCAGACTCAGATCATCATCTTGCAGACTCAGATCATCCTTGCAGGACTCAGATCATCCTTGCAGACTCAGATCATCCTTGCAGACTCAGATCATCCTTGCAGACTCAGATCATCCTTGCAGACTCAGATCATCCTTGCAGACTCAGATCATCCTTGCAGACTCAGATCATCCTTGCAGACTCAGATCATCCTTGCAGACTCAGATCATCCTTGCAGACTCAGATCATCCTTGCAGACTCAGATCATCCTTGCAGACTCAGATCATCCTTGCAGACTCAGATCATCCTTGCAGACTCAGATCATCCTTGCAGACTCAGATCATCCTTGCAGACTCAGATCATCCTTGCAGACTCAGATCATCCTTGCAGACTCAGATCATCCTTGCAGACTCAGATCATCCTTGCAGACTCAGATCATCCTTGCAGACTCAGATCATCCTTGCAGACTCAGATCATCCTTGCAGACTCAGATCATCCTTGCAGACTCAGATCATCCTTGCAGACTCAGATCATCCTTGCAGACTCAGATCATCCTTGCAGACTCAGATCATCCTTGCAGACTCAGATCATCCTTGCAGACTCAGATCATCCTTGCAGACTCAGATCATCCTTGCAGACTCACGATCATCCTTGCAGACTCAGATCATCCTTGCAGACTCAGATCATCCTTGCAGACTCAGATCATCCTTTCAGACTCAGATCATCCTTGCAGACTCAGATCATCCTTGCAGACTCAGATCATCCTTGCAGACTCAGATCATCCTTGCAGACTCAGATCATCCTTGCAGACTCAGATCATCCTTGCAGACTCAGATCATCCTTGCAGACTCAGATCATCCTTGCAGACTCAGATCATCCTTGCAGACTCAGATCATCCTTGCAGACTCAGATCATCCTTGCAGACTCAGATCATCCTTGCAGACTCAGATCATCCTTGCAGACTCAGATCATCCTTGCAGACTCAGATCATCCTTGCAGAACTCAGATCATCCTTGCAGACTCAGGATCATCATTGCAGACTCAGATCATCCTTGCAGACTCAGATCATCCTTGCAGACTCAGATCATCCTTGCAGACTCAGATCATCCTTGCAGACTCAGATCATCCTTGCAGACTCAGATCATCCTTGCAGACTCAGATCATCCTTGCAGACTCAGATCATCCTTGCAGACTCAGATCATCCTTGCAGACTCAGATCATCCTTGCAGACTCAGATCATCCTTGCAGACTCAGATCATCCTTGCAGACTCAGATCATCCTTGCAGACTCAGATCATCCTTGCAGACTCAGATCATCCTTGCAGACTCAGATCATCCTTGCAGACTCAGATCATCCTTGCAGACTCAGATCATCCTTGCAGACTCAGATCATCCTTGCAGACTCAGATCATCCTTGCAGACTCAGATCATCCTTGCAGACTCAGATCATCCTTGCAGACTCAAGATCATCCTTGCAGACTCAGATCATCCTTGCAGACTCAGATCATCCATTGCAGACTCAGACTCAATCCTTGCAGACTCAGATCATCCTTGCAGACTCAGATCATCCTTGCAGACTCAGATCATCCTTGCAGACTCAGATCATCCTTGCAGACTCAGATCATCCTTGCAGACTCAGATCATCCTTGCAGACTCAGATCATCCTTGCAGACTCAGATCATCCTTGCAGACTCAGATCATCCTTGCAGACTAGATCATCCTTGCAGACTCAGATCATCCTTGCAGACTCAGATCATCCTTGCAGACTCAGATATCCTTGCAGACCAGATCATCCTTGCAGACTCAGATCATCCTGCAGACTCAGATCATCCTTGCAGACTCAGATCATCCTGCAGACTCGATCATCTGGCAGGACTCAGAATCATCCTTGCAGGACTCAGATCCTCCTTGCCGACTCGATCATCCTGCAGACTCAGATCATGCTCTTGCAGACTCAGATCATCCTTGCAGACTCAGATCATCCTTGCAGACTCAGATCATCCTTGCAGACGTCAGATCATCCTTGCAGACCAATCATCCTTGCAGACTCAGATCATCCTTGCAGACTCAATCATTTCCTTGCAGACTGCGATCATCCGTGCAGACTCCAGATCATCCTTGCATTACTCAGATTCATCCTTGCAGGACTCAGAATCATCCTTGCATACTCAGATCATCCTTTTGCAGACTCATATCATCCTTGCAGACGAGATCATCCTTGGCAGACTCGATCATCCTTGCAGACTCAGATACAATCCTTGCAGACTCAGATCATCCTTGCAGACTCACGATCAATCCTTGCAGGACTCAGATCATCCTCTTGCAGACTCAGATCATCCTTGAGAGACTCTAGATCATCCGTTGCAGACCAAATCATCCTTGCACAGATCTCAGATCATTCCTTGCAGGACTCAGATCATCCTTGCAAGACTCAGATCATCCTTGAACAGACTCAGATCATCCTTGCAGACTCGATCATCCTTGCAGACTCAAATCATCCTTGCAGACTCAGATCATCCTTGCAGACTCAGATCATCCTTGCAGACTCAAGATCATCCTTGCAGACTCAGATCATCCTTGCAGACTCAGATCATCCTTGCAGACTCAGATCATCCTTGCAGACTCAGATCATTCCTTGCAGACTCAGATCGTCTTGCAGACTCAGATCATCCTTGCAGACTCAGATCATCCTTGCAGACTCAGATCATCCTTGCAGACTCAGATCATCCTTGCAGACTCAGATCATCCTTGCAACTCAGATCATCCTTGCAGACTCAGATCATCCTTGCAGACTCAGATCATCCTGCAGACTCAGATCATCCTTGCAGACTCAGATCATCCTTGCAGACTCAGATCATCCTTGCAGACTCAGATCATCCTTGCAGACTCAGATCATCCTTGCAGACTCAGATCATCCTTGCAGACTCAGATCATCCTTGCAGACTCAGATCATCCTTGCAGACTCAGATCATCCTTGAAGACTCAGATCATCCTTGCAGACTCAGATCATCCTTGCAGACTCAGATCGTCCTTGCAGACTCAGATCATCCTTGCAGACTCAGATCATCCTTGCAGACTCAGATCATCCTTGCATACGAGTCGCAATGGGGCGGAACGGAATACCGCACATATACTTATTATCTCCCGCCTGGGTATCATCGTTAGTTGTGATTTCCCCTGAGGGAGGAAGATTCATCTCGTACCCGGTACTAAACTTGTCCCTCGGATCACCAAAGAGGTAGGGGTGACTTCGTCAAAAGAAAGCACAAAGCATTCTCTGGACAGGGATAACACGACGTATTTTACCACTTTTTTGCCGTTGGGTGTGATGCGGGAAGCAACATAAGGACAGGGGCGTTGGAGGAGAGCGTCGCGATAGCTGGATCTCGTGCCGAGCGTATCTCACAAAGGTAGATGCTTCTAATGAACAAAAAATATATCTTTGATAATCGAAGTACCGAACCTTGACAGCCATCATAGACGAGGTGACCCCTCACCACGTACCACCATCGTGAAGAGCCTATCGGCCTTCTAACGCCCCGTCCCCACCATCATTATCACGTTGTGAAAAGCGTTGCATACGCGATTAGAACTCCAGCGCATAGTATGCTTGTTAAAAGTATCAACTACTACTGTACAGTAGAAGCTGTTGTCCTTGTTGTGCTAGTTCTAGAATGTCAGCTACAACTACAGGGGGGGTTGCTCAGTCCTCAATGCATTTGTTTTGTGCGCTCGTGTAGGAATATCTACGCGCCGTTTGCGGATTTTTTCAAGGGTACTCGCAGTGACGAAGGCACCGGTCGGTACCGAACGGTAACCGTTTAGCCCGCCGCAGGCGGAAATTTGTTTTGACCTTCCCGAGTGACGGCATGGCAAAAGGTTCCCGTTTGCTTAGCACGGGACGGGAATCGGACGAGAAGGCGGGAAGACATTTGATTCACGGGACGGGACGGGACTCCACGGTTTCTTGGCCGGACGCGACGAACGGGATTAGGCACGGGTCGGGAACAGGTCGGGAAATCGATCGGGTACATTATCGGGAAATTTGTCGGGAACATAGTCGGAAACACAGTCGGGAAATCCGTCGGGAACTTAGTCGGGATATGCATCAACGGCTAGCAACGATTCGTCCGACAGCTATTCTTCCTCTTAGGCTGGGAGTGACGTGTCAACATCGAACAGTGGACTCCTGAGCGGCAGTTCAACCTCTGACGGGAAAGCTCTGAGCAATGCGCCATCACCTGACCGTGGAGCGCAGGCCCCCGACGGCGGTCGGGACTGCTGCACGTCAACTTGGAGCGTACATGTCAGGACCGGGCGATGGTGAAGAGATTCGGGAGGAATGTAAGAGGGCGCAGACCAGGGCGCCCAGCCGAGAAGCGGCGGCGGGGATGATCAGTGTGATCGGGCTCTTTGAATCAGGCCACGTTTTCCAGTGAGCTACTGGCTGTGACTTTAACGGGGCGCGAGAAGACGAAATCACCGGATTGCCTTGTCAAAGAGGCGGAACCGGAACCGACGTCTTATACCGCCACGCATTCGTAAAAAATTCAGGTGTTTGGATGGACGCGATGAGATCGGAGTTGAATGGTCTCGAATCTGCTGGAACCTTTGTTGAAGTTTCTGAACTTCCCGCAGATAGCAATGTCGTGGAGTCAAAGTGGCTGTTGAAGTGGAAGGGCAACGCGCACGGCATGATAGATAGAGCTAAAGCACGGTTGGTAGCTAAGGGCTATAGCCAGGTGGAGGGAGTTGACTACTTCGAAACGTTTGCTCCCACTTCGTATCAGACGGGACCAGACGTCTCCAACGCAGTGACAGCAATTGCGCGGTTCGTGCACGATCCTAAGGAAGTACACGTGAAAGCTGCTAGGAAGATTCTCGAGTACTTGAGCGCTACGGCTCACTTGGGCTCGACCTTCAGAAGACAAGGTGAGTTGGACGATGCACCGTTAGAGTACGATATAGAGACGTGCGTAGACGCGGACTACGCCGACAGAGCCGAGGACGAGCGTTCGGTCCCTGGTGTGGCTGTATGCGGCGGAGTTACGCTTGTATCCTGGTTTTCTGGGACGCAGAAATGCGTTACACTCTCCAACACCGAGGCCGAGTATGTGGCGAAGGCCGACAGGGTGAAGGAGGCCTTGTACGTGCGAGGAGTGTTGGTGTTCTTGGCGCCTAGTCTTGGGCCGCCGAGCTGTTGAATGCTTGACGAAAACCTAGGGGGCGATTGACTAGGTTAAAAACCCGCAGAGCTCGTCTGAGAAAAAGCCTATGGATGTGAGGTATCACTTCTTGCGTGAGTTGGTGGGGGATGGAGACTTGCCCGTGGCGTATTTAAGGACGAGGACTAACATGCGGATGTTCTCGCGAAGGCGGTGGCTCGGGAGAGTTTTGATAAACACCGCAGTTTTATGTTGATGATATATGTTTTCTAGAGTAAAATGTTTCTGGTAGTTATTTCCGAGGCTTGTTAGTTGTTCCAGCGCCAGGGAAGGTGTTCGATGTAGCTTGGCTCAACTATCAATAGCAGAAACATACAGTGGTCACGTCGGGCTATCCGGAAGGATACTGCGGGGTATTTTAGTAAGGGAATGATACGTGGAAAATTCCTAAGGGTCCTTTTGGACTACTGAGAACAGCCCTAGGAACTTTCTGCTATTAGTATTACGGTCGTTTAGTTGTTCGGAAAAGTACCCTGTGGTACATGGAGCCGAGCACGTAGGCTTCGCATACCGACACCTGCCAGCTCACTCCATCTCTTCCTCTCTGAACAGCGTCCGGGACCAGTCAGTTAAGACATCTATATACCATGCTCTTCACACTGTGTTGGAGTGAAGCTCGCGCCCTGAGACTGGGGTGTTGGAAGCACGTTGTTCTTGGCATACCCGATTTATTTCAACATATTGTAGGAGATATGTTTCTGTAAGAAAGAGGCTTAAGAGGTTCCCCAGAGATCAGTCAGTACTGACGAAATTTGTTAAGTGCTCCGAGCGCCAGCATGAATTGTATGCCGTTAGGCAGACGCCTGCACTTGTTGAGATACTTCAGTCGCGTGATTTGACTAGTTGAACGAGAGGCTGAAATAAGCCAAAATGTATTGTAGTTCCTTGTAACCAGTAAGAGTACTCACGTATCCCGACAAATAGAGGCTTCAAACACATTTCGCTGAAGCACCCATGTGACTGAATTTACCCAGCAACAGACTGAAGAATCTCAAATGTTAAATATTACAATTGAAATATTCAAGCTAGCACGACTGAAGTAGCCAATAGCCAAACAGGTACAGGCTTTTACACCAAAATAAATGTACCCTGTGGTACAGGGTGGTGCGGGGGGGATTTGTACCCTGTGGCTCGGGGTCGCTCGCGCAAGTGACCCCCCTGTTGCTTTGCGGTATTATGCGTTGCTGCTGTAGAAAGTTTTTATTGACGTTACTCCGCAATGGGATTGTTAGCTACGCTGCACCAAACAGATCACCTGAAGTATTTTGGCCAGTGAGGCGTAGAGTTAGGTTTATGCTCGTTGGTGAAAAAGACTGGACCTACCGCTGTCTTGCTCCGGGTGTTGACAGGGATTTCTCGGTATATAGTCTAGAGAAAGATGGTGGAGTAGCCAGACAGGTTGAGGGTTCTGGATTCTGCCAAATATTAGTGAATTACCGGGTAGTCACAACGTGGCTGTAGCCCAGCAGGAAATTGAAGTAGACCGACAGGTGGAGGCTTGTAGATATCATCACCGAAATATTCACGTGACTGCAGATACTTCAGGAAATAGCCCAACAGAAAGAAGCTTTTGTATGACTGATGTACTGTAGTCAATCAATATAAGTCTTCAAACAAAAGACTCAAGGAGTCTAACAGAGCTAGACGCATTAAACTATAGAAAGATGCCACAACAACGTGTGCCTCGTAGACCCTTTCAACTGTCAGACTACAATCACGAGTGCGCCTAGTGCGCTCAGGTGTGATACCTCCGGACGTCAAGTATTTTGAGGATCAACATGCTTAATCGTACGATACAGGATGCGTATGCCCTTAATCGGCGCTATATGATGTTCAACAGGGTTTACGTACTATTCCGCTTATTCGAGCTAATAGTGGTGACACACTGTGTACGACACGAAGGGGGGTATCGCTACGTTCGTTCATTGGGTTTGATGGTTTGATGGTTTGATGGTTTGATGGTTTGATGGTATGATTGGAGGAGAGTTAGATTTAGGTTTATTTCAGAGTAGATGCCAGCCGTTTTTTCGTATACATCGAAGTATGTGGTAAAGTTCCCTCAGAACTTTCGCTATGTGTTTTCTTCGAACGGCTTCTCTGCCTACAACACCACGTTTTGCCATACGGTATCGCGGTTCCTCATGCCGGCATTGAGCTCTGTGGCAAATGCCCCTGGATTTAGACCTGGAAGGCGTTATCGTATGCCTGGGCGAGGACCTACCCGCTTGTTCATTCTTCAAGACATCCAGTGAGCAACAAGCCCGGCTCAGCACCTTGTGTGAGTGACCGCATCAGGGCAAAATCATCCTCGAGTTCATTTGTACAAGTAGCCGTCTCCAAGGTGCGTGCTGCTATATTGTACCTGGTACCTGGTAAACACTACCGCGTGCCGTCCATAACTTGTTTTCTGCTACACTTTTTCTTGTCGGTCTGTGCATCGCTTTGTCTAAGAGATTGTTTGCCTGTTTTTCCTGTGTGCTTGGTACCGGTTGGTACCGGTTGGCTTTCTTTCGATTTTCTGTAACGCGTGCTGCGATAGGGCCAACCCGTTTGGGCCAAAACGTACCTGCTCCAGACCAATGCTACGGTAGGGGTTTATGCTATTTTACCCCCTTTTGGCCACTTTTGGCCACTTTTGTTTCAGTGGCTCGGTGTCACTCGCCCGAGTGATCCCGCTGTTCCTTGCGGTCGCAGGCTTTCGTGCTGTTTTAACATTCTCGATGTTATTACGAAATGTATGGTTATCTACGCCGCACCAAAAAAATCGCCGAACGTGTTGTTCGTTAGCGAGGTACAGAGTCACTCGTGCGACTATTGATAGCACTGCTGAACACCCGATGGTGGTCGAAACTGGGGGTGTGATTCTACAATACCGTAGCCTTGGTCTCCATTGGGATACGCAAATAATGAGGACCTACCTGGTGCCGTTGGTCTCTGGTGTAGTATTCCGCGTATATCTAGGGCACGAGGTTGTTGATCAGATTTCACATCAGTTTCTCTCAAACCGAAGTATGGGCGAGTTCTATCATCCCCCTCACGAGAAGCCTTCGAAACCTTACGTGGACCACCGTCCCTAATCCTAACCGTAACCCTAACCCTATTTCGATCCATCGAGAGGGAGTGCGATAAATGTCACTTTTTACCTGGTACTGCAACCGCCAATGTTTGCACGAGCTTTGGTGGACCGTTCGACACCGAAAATTTCTTGTATTCTCCGAGTTTTCTGTTTCGGAGCTCAGTTGCGATACGAAAACGAGTACCAGCCCTCCTGCTTGATGCTTCCAAATGAAGTTACCGCGAGATATAGCTCGCAAGATGCCACACCTCCTCGGAAATATTCCCAAGCTGACATTTCCGGCAGCGCGGAGAGCGCAAACACCGACATCTTTCCAAGGTGACCGTTTCCGTTGTGTGTGCCCCCTTCAGTATGGACAACAAATCCTCGGAAACTCAACCCCCCGGAGGGTGTATTGTCATTAATAGAATACATCAATATCATGCGAATCATGCGTGTCATGCGCGTTGCATGATGGTGATGCTGTGGAGGTACTGTAGGGTAGATCCTTCGATCTTTTGATGCACACCAGGTACTACGCACAATCTAGCAGTAAATAAAGTAGATCGTCAAAATATTACATATTGATCTGAGTATCACACTCAGACAGATTGCAAGGATGGGTTTCGACAAAATCATCGATCCCTCGGCTCGAGTGTATTTAACCCTAAGTACAATATTATTAACAGCGTTGATTGATTGACAGTTTGTGCATCCAGCCCTGTGCACTGCGTGCAGCATGTATGAGGTTCTTCAACGTCAGTCACTGATAAACAATGAAAGATTCATGCGTCTTTGGCCGGTTGAACATAATAACCAGGCACATGGTTGTTCGATTAACGGCAGGTGTACCCAAATGGCTACTCGTAAGGTTCCGAATGGTTGTCTATAGCTCAGGTGATACCATCGTATATTCAACTACATAGACCTTCATTAATTCGTACCAGGGTAAGTACATAAAAACCAACACAACATCACACCATAACCACCTATTCGTAGTGCTCATATTGTTGGGAAACAAAAATGCACTAAAATATATAGTTAGTCTAATAACATTAGCATAAAAACTCGACACGACGTTTATTGTGCTCCCATCCACCTCATAGTTATACTTTGAACTATTGAATATCTGCATTTTATTCGCAGGCAGAATATCTTGCTCTCATCCACCCTCCCCCCCCCCCCATTAGCAACCCCTTCACCCACCTCCCCTCCGCCCCACCAAAAATCAAATCCGCCAGAGTTAACAACACCCGACCGGCGACATCTTCTCCGTACATGTCGAGTCACCCATGCAGTAGCTCCATTTCATTAACATGGTCTTCAATTTTAATTGCCCCCCCCTTCCCCGCCGCCCGCGCCATCGCCTACTAGCATAACGCCTGCAGCAAGCTTCTTTTCATTTTTGCGACCTATTCCTCTTTTACTCGCTATCCTCCCCTTCATCCTCCCTTCATCCTCCCCACATCCTCCCCCCATCCTGCCGTCACCGGTCATATCACTACAGGATATAGGTGCGTTCCACAGCCGTCAGATTTTGTCCCCCTCCAAAACGTTGTTTTATAGTTTCCGTGCGCATGTTAATTAAAAAGCACCCTGACCCTAATACAAGCTAGTTCTAAGGGGAGTCGCCGAGCAGTATCCTTAATGAGGACACACACCCAGTAAATCACGCGATCGAGTATTACACACAGCTTGCAAATATGAGCTTCGACGAATCTTTGACATCTCACAGCTGGAGTGTATTAATTTACTAAGGTTAGAGTTAGGGTTAGGGTTAGGTTCTTGCTGTTTTCCTGCCAACCATGACCCAGACGCGCTCTGTACTCAGAACGATGATTTCTGCGGGAGTCTTCTTTGCATCGCTGGTCTATGCTCAGGTGAAGAACGTGCATCATGTTATTTATTGAAAGGGCGACGTGCTTGATGATGACATTTCCCCCCAAAACGGCTACTAGTACCACAGTGAGTGGTAAAACTCATATTAATAGTAGTGTAGTGCTCTTGTCCGACCAATGGTGACGCAGAAGCATTTCACACCCAGCACGACGACTGCTACGGAATGCTATTGTTCGTCTGGCCTCTGATGAGGCAAAGTGAAGGGCCGGTAAAGAGAGTTTCGGAAACAAAAATTGACAACGAAGTGAAATGCTCAGGGCTCAAGGGCGGTTGATCATGGTCGACGTGTGCGTCTAGGATTTCTAAGTCGAAAATATGAAGAAAAAACAGTTCTCGGGAGCTCTCAGTCGTGTTCTCCGGTGAGCTCGAAAAATAAGACATGCTCGCGAATTGCAATGACCTTTAAGCTTCTGGCCGATCTACCACGCACGGTGCTCCAGCACCTTTCACGATGATCTGCTCCCCCCGCCACTCTGTGACCCAATATCACAATTGCCAGTCGCCGTCCTCCTCGCCGTCACCCAGCTCGATGTTGTGTTCCCTGCTTAGCTAGTTGTGTTACCTTGCAAATAAAACATCCACCTCCCCTCCCTATGGTGTCTGCCCATATTGAACCTGCTGTGCTGCTTTATTTCGCAGCCACAGCAGCATCACCAAGAGTAGACTGGTTGGAGGAGATGGCACGCCCTGTTGCCCTACATTTTGGTAGCGAGTGGGCAGCCGCCTGGGCAATCGTCCTCACCGTCATCCAGCTTGTGAGAGGCTTTTATGTCATACCAGGTACTTTCTCCCTCTCTCGTACGAGCACCAACATATATCCCTGCCTGCTGAGATTATAGAACACTAATCTACTATTGTTGCCCCCACAGCGTCACAAACCCACTCCAGGTTGTAGGAGATGGTGTGCACTGCCATGCTACGCATTGGCGGCGAGTCTGCGCTCGTTTTTGTGGTGGTGCAGACAACCTTATGCCGCCTGTGCCCTGTTCCCTCAACCATAACCCGTTGCAGTTTGTTGCTCAGGGTTGGTACTGTGTAGCTTTTTTTGAAGCCCTCCTCATGAGCAAGCAAGTTGCTCAGGGATGGTTTAGTTACCAACGTGTTGTAAGCGGTTAAACTTCGCCAACCCCTGACCAACGCTGGCCAAGAATGATGCTAGAACGTTTACGTATTTCCTGTGCATCGCTTCTTTCTGTTCAGCAGATAGAAGAAATGCACAATAAAATACCGCTGGGGGGACGATGTGCATGGTAGATGCGCCTAGAAAGTCTCTTACTACTGCTTCAACGGGGGCTTGGGGTGGCTTTCTTTTGGTGCACCTATAATATAGACTAATACAATAGTCTATATTGATAAGAGCCATCCCACGATAGGGATGCAGCATGTTCTAAGAATGTTCTGACCTCCTAACATGAGGATCTAGCTCAATATCATCATCGTCATCATCATCATCATCATCGTCGTCGTCATCATCATCATCATCACCATCATCATCATCATCATCATCATCATCGTCATCATACACCCATGTCTCTGGTGCACCGTTCGACGTGGTTCACTTGTCTAGTATAGGAATTACGTCGGTATTCCAAAAGTATTATCGCAGGGCGGGAGTTGACGGCCCTTCCTTTTTGCTTGCTGTGCCCCACGACATAGGCGAAACGAACCCGAATCGCAAATGAATCCGCTGTGAAGGATAGTGTTGCACTCTTTTTTCCGTAGTACTTAACGAAAAATACACCTGAAGTAAATTTTAGTTGCTGTAGACTATAGTTCATCACCTTGTCCACTGTTTACTTCTAGAAGCTACCTCATACATTACGATGCGTTTTTTCCGTTTAAACATCTCGTCGTCGCCTCAATTCGCGTGTAATTGGGATCAATGAGGCCTCTTTGAGGCGATCAGCCGGAGATTTTCACGCTGGGCCGACTCACCTGCAACGTGGCACCTCGTCTCCGAGATAGAGTAGTTGCCCCGGAAAATACGTGCCTGGTACACTGTACCTACAACCTCACAGCAAGTTCGGGTCTCGCAGCACGCATTTTCTGTACGCGACGCCATCATATGCCTATACCTTATGAAAACTGAACGTCTTTGTGGAGGTACTTTATCTGGGCCTTAGCCCTTTTAGAGCGTTTGTAGGAAGATGTCACTAGCCGTTAGTGTGGGATATATTTTGCAATAGTTGAAGAGGCAAACCTCACAGCAGTTATGTATGAAGGGGCAAGCCTCCCAGCAGTTATGTATTGTAGTCTAATGGTCAAGACTGATCAAGCTGCATTAAACAGATCCCTGCCAATTCATTTCGCCGAAGTTTTTCTAATTCGTATAGACTATAGTTTGGGATCAATGAGGCTTCTCTGCTGCGATAAGCCGGACATTCTCACCCAGGGCTATTACACCCGCGCGTTGATTCGATGGGAATCAACGCGGACCTCGTCGCAGAGAGTAGTTACCGCGGTAAAATAAACACTACAACGCAACGCCGCACTACAACGTTCGCACCCGCAGATACCCTAGCATTCGAGACTAATATAGACCAGCACGAACCAAGACTAGCTATGTGTTTAGCGATTGCACCGATCGCCCGAAGATAGTACAGAGATAACGTGTAACTGCTGTTTTCATGAATACCCAGACTATGCTAGCAACAATGACAATGATAATGGCAATGACAATGATAATGGCAATGGCAATGGCAATGACAACGACAATGATAATGGCAATGGCAATGGCAATGGCAATGGCAGGAGTCATCCCACGATATGATAGGGGTGCTTTCGGAGCTCTTGACATGAGAAAGTCAATATATCACCCGAACCATTGCATTACTTCGAACCTATTCAATCGCGTAAGCTGGCCAGCACATATATGCGCTACGAAGGGCCAAACACAAATGTTCTAGAAAAAACAGCAAACAAATCGGTAGCCTCTACTCACTCGAGGAGTGTGACCGGCCGCAAAAGCTTCCAAACACCGTATGGCCCAAACCGTGTACAGTGTGTAATGTATAGTGTATAGTGTATAGAGTATAGTGTAGCCGCTACCGCTTGTACCGCGGGATGAGTGAAGTTCATTCATCAATGCCTGCACGCCAACAAAAAACCACAGTATTTTTCTTCAGCGTGTATGACTGATTCTACGATGCCCCCCCCCCCGACGCCAGCTCGACACCGTTTCGAAAGGGACGCGTGGTCAGTGGTCGAACGACTAAGGCAAGCAAAAAATGAGTGCGCCCCCCACCCCCCCCGACGCCAGCTCGGCACGGAGAAGGATGCGGCGACAAAAAGACCTTCAAATATAGTCTGGTTGTGTTTGCAAAGGACTATCGAACGACCACGTCGGGGTGGCAATAGGAGCCGTATTTCAAACTATCCTATCGGGGGCTGGTTTGAAAACCGGCGATTCAAGGGAAGAAACGTTCGCGACGGAGGAGGAAACTATAAATACTGGGGGGATACTACTGGACGGATACTACTGGACAGATACTACTGGACGGATACTACTGGACGGACACTACTGGACGGATATTACTGGAGGGATACTACTGGAGGGATACTACTGGACGGATACTACTGGACGGATACTACTGGACGGATACTACTGTGGACGGATACTACTGGAGGGATACTACTGGACGGATACTACTGGACGGATACTACTGGACGGATACTACTAGACGGATACTACTGGACGGATGCTACTGGAGGGATACTACTGGACGGATACTACTTGACGGATACTACTGGACGGATACTACTGGAGGGCCACCATAGAACGACTTATCTATCTTGATGTTAACCCGCTTGAAACGGTGCTAGGGATAAATTGCTGGGAATGAATAAATGTGGGGTATTTTTAGCAATACCAGGTATGTAATAAAAAGGTGAGTTGCTGCCGATCGCTGCACGCCTTTCTGCACAGAACACCGACACAACCGCCCAAGCCCGTACCACTCTGGTCCCTCGGGCGCTTCATTTGAACCTTAAATGTCACAGAACTTTCTGGACGCAACGCCGCTGACACCTGCAACGTTCTACCGTCCCCCAGTCCCATCCAATCCCATTCTCATCACGGATGGCCCAGGACAGAGTCGTACAGTCGTACAGTCGTACAGTCGTACAAACTGAGACTGGATATTGTGAATTGTGTCTTGTACACTACCGCTGTGGTTCGGCGTTGTTAGTGTAGTGCCGTGCCCTTTAGGGCGGGGCCCAGTGCGGTGAAAATCGTGTGTCACAACCTCATCCTACCGAGTACTATGCCGCACTATTCCGAGAGAGTTGAGGGTCCCAATTTAGTGTGGTAGTTGTCGGATGCCCAGGCACCGCGCTAACGAGGGAGACCACAAGTGTAAATGCTGTATGTACTGTTGGCAATAATCCTTTCGGCTTCTTACCTACCAGGTATACGTCGTAAGGAACGCTTCGTTTTCCTAAAAACGCCTTTCTGGTCAACAAGTGTATGATCGCCACACGAACTGTCCGCACGCAACGCCCCTAAACCCATCCACGTCCACAACGCCCTACCGTCCTCAGACACGATCACATTCTCATCTCAGGTGGCGCAATACACCATACGAAAAACTGGGACTGAGTACTGGTCCGGCGGGTACATCGTGAGCTCCGTGGCCGAAAGAGGGCCACGACGCTGTAATGTTTGAGATGGGCGCTGATGGAGAGGTGGCCTTCGTTTAGTCGGTCGGGGAAATACTGTACCCAATTCCCGAGACTCGGTCAAGGTGTCTCCGAAGTTCAATAGAGAGCACATCAAAGGGACGCAAAATTGAAGCAGCGGCCTCGGTAAAGCGTTTCCGAACACAATCGGACGGCGGGTCAACTGACGTAGAAGTCTCGAACCTTAATGAAGGCAACGAGGGTAACCCGAGGCCGACTAAAGGCATTGCACGTGGCACGCCGGACTTGGAGGGAATCGAGTGTAGTATCACGAGACAGATTACACCGGCCGCACTGGCAATTTGCGTGACTGTTGTGAACCCCATCTGCCGCATCGGGGGGGGACTGGCGTGTGAACTGTTGTCTGTATTTGGTGGCGTTGCTGCGGCTACCTGCACGATGTTCATAATCGAAGCCTGAGACACGGCGGCAGCTGCCACACCTACGCTCTGTGAGATCATTGTTGACTGCGAGGGTGACCCACACATGCGAGGACTTCAGGGGCAGAAGTTCGACTTTTTCGGAAAAGACGGCGTTTGGAACGCGATTTTTCATGACGAATCATTCTTCGTGAACATGCCCGTGACCGTGCCTATTCCTGAGCTAGAGGAGATGACCTACATTACCGGCCTCAGGGTATCGATAGTGGACGAAAGCGGTGGACGAGAGCGGTGGACGAGAGCGGTGGACGAGAGCGGTGGACGTCGGACAATTGTGATGACGGTTGATCACCCTTTGGAGATGAATTCTGAATGCCAGGATTTAGGGGAGGCGTGTCTGGCGGACGGGGTTTTGTCGGTAGAATTGGATGGCGAAAAGCGGACCACGCCAGGGGAGGTGCGCATTTGCCGTGGAGGGGTAGCTTCGTTTTCGCTACTGGGTGTTCGTCACTCTCGTAAATGTATCTCCCTGTACAAACCTCATAAATATACACATATAGACTATACAGATAGTCTATATATGCCAGAGTAACTATTAGTTCCATGCTGGTTTATTACACAAACAAAAAAACGCTCCAGCTGTGAGATTGAAGATTTCATCAAACTCATTTTTGCAAGGTGTGTGATACTTCGATCGCGCCTATTGCAGGGGTGTGTGTCCTCATTAGTCTAAGGATATATATGCTGGAAGTAGATATGGTGGTTTATGTCAAAATAAGAAAAAAGTGATGAAACGTATATACTAAAAGAACGTTGGAAACTCGTGCGAGAGACCCTCAACGTGCCCCCACTGTCGTGACCTTGCCCCGTTGTCGCCCTAACTAAGCGTGTCTCGATTGTTCCAGCCATTATTGCAACCATTGTCCTCGTGGTTGCAGCCTTCGTCACTGGGTCAGTGGATCAGTGGGTGAGGCAACCTACTAAAGGGACGGATAGCAGCAATATTTCCAATTTTTTTCCGATCGACGTGCGAAGCTCCTCAATTCCATATTATTATCACCATTAGACTACGCCATTATTAGGACATCGGGACATTACGACATTACGCCATTACACCATTATTACGCCATTACACCAATTTCTCAAATTAACCACCTAGCATCGCTGGAAGAACCTTCGCGTTTGCCAATACGGGTGTGTGTATTTTTTGCACACATATTGCAGGCCATGGGAGTGTGAAGTGGTCAGGCTGCACTTCCCTTTTTTTTTCACAATTCACCATCTGTTTTGGGAGGTATACACTAGAGCTGTTCGCACACACAGACTCAGACAAAGTAGGTGCTGCCCGCACCGTAGAGCGCGTGGTGCAGTAAGGGCGTGTGCATGCATCATTTTAGCACGCACAGAAGCCTCAGGAACAAGGTGCCTGCCCCTCCGAAAGACTAGACTCTACGGGTCTGGCTGTCGTTATGTCTTTAGGCGCATGCGGCCACTTCGGGTGGCCATACACCAACTTTGCACACAACATACACACATAAAGTATGCTCATGCATAGTGAGAACTACACCGGTGTATTTGTGTGAATTTTTTCGTTCCTGTGTATATTTAGGATAGTTGGGTGCGTTCAAACCCGGGTTCATCTCTCTCTCTGTTTCTACTGCACTGGTCGAGTTCGCGCGCTTGGTAATCGCGGAACCTTCAAACAAAGCGGAATTTTCCTCGCTGGTCACGTCATAGCGACCATTGTGGCGGAATGATGTAGTGTTTTCTGCCCATCGGACTGGTCACCCCGGTGATCTATTAATAGTGGTTACCTTCGAATGCTGCTAGAGTTGGTTCCGCTGTTAGATTCTCACGTCGGTCGGACTCTTGTGTTGACGATTTGTTTCATTTTTATTTATCATCCCATGTATCATCCTCGCACAATTCTTGTGCTCCCTCCCTCCCAGTATTAATAGTAACTCAGATCTGGGGTAACGTAGCGGGCCGTACTCCCCCCCCTCCCCACTACGGTACTTGCCTTCATTTTGATCGCGAGAAGAAACCAGCATTTTCTTCCCTCGTCGACTCGCGTCGATTTGTACCTACCCACGCTGCTACGCGCTCTCAGCAGTTAGCTGCTCTTTTTTTGCATTTGCGCGAATAAAGTCAAAATCTCACCAAGAGTACACGGGACGCGTTTGAGGACACATACGTGTAATGTGTGACAATGGTGTGTTATTGTCGTTGTAGTTATTGCATTAAAAAAATAAAAGTACACTTCAGCTGTGAGATCTTGAAAAAAATTAAATACACTCCAGCTGTGAGATCGAATATTTTGTCGAAACTCATCTTCGCAAACTGTGTGTTATACTCCGATCGCGCGTTTTACGGGTTGTGTGCCTTCATGAAGGATATAGGTCCGCGACTCCCCTTGGACCTACATTGTAACTATCAGGGTCAACAGGGTGATGTTAGTCACTTAACCTAGGCGGGGGGGGTAGCACAGGAAAGCGTCGCCCAAAACACCCACATCCATCGCATCAAAACATGCAGCATTTATTCTATGTGCAGTTTAGGGGGGTAGCACAGTAGCGAGTCGCCCAACACGCCGACGCTCATCACACCAAAACAGGCATCATTTAAGCTAGGTGTAGTGTAGGGGGGTAATACAGTGAAGGGTCGCCCAACACGCCGACACTCATCGCAACAAAACAGGCAGCATTTAACCTAGGTGTAGTGTAGGGGGTAGCACAGTGAAGGGTCGCCCAACACGCCGACTGTATAAAAACACGGGCAGAACCTGCCCAACAGTAGTGTAGGGGAGGGGTAGCACAGTAGATGTTCGCGCAGCCAACCATATAAAACACGGGCAGCATCTGCCCCTACAGTAGTGTAGGGGGGGGTAGCACAGTAGAGGATCGCGCCGCCAACCGTATAAAAAACGGGCAGCATCTGACAACAGTAGTGTAGGGGGTGGTAGCACAGTAAAGGGTCGCGCACCAACCGTAAAAAAAAAAGAAACGGGCAGCATCTGCCCCAACAGTAGTGTAGGGTGGGTAGCGCAGTAGAGGATCGCGCCTACAGCAGTGCTGCTCGCTGCATTATCGTTGCTGTGCCCATAGGTACCGACAATACCAACTGCATAAAGAAGGGCAGTATAACCCGCGAACACGGTAGTTTCCCCACCGACCGCACTATAGAGGGTCGGTCGCGCCTGCAGTAGTACTGCTCGCTGCATTATCGTTGTTGTGCCCATAGGTACCAACCGCGCGTAGATGGGCATAATAACCCCCGAACAAGGTAGTTTCCCCACCGCGCGCAATATAGGGGGACGATCACGCCTACAGTAGGGATGATTGTTGTAATATCGCTGCTGTGTTAACAGGTAACGGCAGTTCCAACCACACCAAGATTGGTAGTATAGCGTTCCAACAAGGCAGTTCCCCCACCGACCGCACTATAGAGGGACGGTCGAGCCTACAGCAATAGTGCTGATTGTTGAAAGATTGCTCCTGTGACCACGGGTGACCACGGGTGACGACCACACCACCAGCCGCCTTAAATAGGGTAGTATAATACCAAGACCAGCTGTAGAAAAGGTGTGCACGCCCGCAGCCGAATAGAAAGGATGGTTACCCCAAAGTGCAGCATCACACGGACTAATCCCCACTAGCACTATTAAAAGCTGTGAATCGCAGTATCTCCGCGAACTGTAGTAAACGTTCTGCAACGGGCAGTAGCTGTCCGAACATGTGCAGAGCAAAAAAACCGATTGCCAGCATAGACTTTAGCAGTATCGTGAAGGGCAGCACATGTACCAACAGCAGCAGAAAGGCAGCGTTTGCGCCTACAGTATAGTCTAGTGCTCAGCGTCTTCGCCAACTGTAAACCGCATCGCAACGGACAGTATCCGTCGTGACAGCTGCAAAAAATATATTGCAGCATTTATCCTAGCAGCATTGTGGAAGGGCAGCACGCGTACCGTGAAAAAAATGACGCAGCATTTATCCTAGCAGCATTGTGGAAGGACAGCACATGTACCGGCAGGAGGAAGACCGCTCAAGGCCTGGACAGCTGAAAAAACAGGGCTTTTCACGGGTCGGGGCAAATCTCGCGGGTCGGGCCGGATCGGGTCGGGTCAGCTGACCCGGCCCGACCCGTGAGAATTTCAAGACGTCTTGACCCGATCCGACCCGACCCGACCCGCGAGAATTTCGAGACGTCTTGACCCGACCCGATACAACCCGACCCGCGATATTCTGAAAACCTCCTGACCCGACCCGACCCGACCCGCGAGAATTTCGAGACGTCTTGACCCGACCCGATACGACCCGACCCGCGATATTCTGAAAACCTCCTGATCCGACCCGACCCGACCCGACCCGCGAGATTTTGAAATCCTCCTCACCCAACCCGACCCGACCCGCCACAGTTCGGGTGACCCGCAATATGCGGGTTTCATGCGGGTCAGATCGACTTGACCCGTGACATTTCTCACGGGTCACAGTCGAAAAGTCACGGGTCAAAGCATGTATACCTCGGTCGGTTGGTTGGTCCTTGGTCCCTTGTACTTTTTCCACGATATCGTGGTCTCTGGTTCTTTCTACCGGTATTGTTTGCAGCAACATTTTTGTGGTGTGCGCGCGAAAAATGAGAAAAAAACCGCATCCCACCCGCATGGGGAATTAGCCACGCCCGTACCGCTAGACCACCGGGTCGACCCGACGAGCGACCCGACGAGCGAGCTAGTTATATGTGCAGTCTACGGCCCCGGCAAGCAGACTAGCTGAGCCGCCTCCGGCAGCAAGCCCGCAACTGAGGCTGTGGATCTGTCAGCAGGGGCTACGATCCGCGAGGATGCGCTGTCTGCTGCTGGTGGTGCTTGCTGCTGTCAGAGTGCTGCTGCTGCTGCTGCTGCTGATGCCAGAGTGCTGCTGCTGTTTCGACGACGACTGCCCTTGCTTTTTTACGTTTGCTTACACTTCGTACTCGTATAACAATTTGTCGAGCTAGCTACTACTACTGTATCTATTTTCTATCTGTATACATATACTTGCAGTCTCCAGCCCCGGCAAGCAGCCTAGCTGAGCCGCCTCCGGCAGCAAGCCCACAACTGCGGCGGTGGATCTGTCGGCAGGGGCTGCGATCCGCGAGAATCCGGGGTTTGCTGCTGGTGCTTGCTGCTGCCAGTGCTGCTGCTGCTGCTGCTTCGACAACGACTGCCGTGCCTTTTTACCTTTATCACATTTCGTACTGGTATGACCGGAATATCACGACTGTTGTTGTTACGGCTTCAACTGGTACGGAATTTGCGTCACGCTCTATGCCTTGGTACGAGTAGCTTCAATAAGGGCTCTGTCTGGTGGGTGTTCTACACGCTGTGATATATGATCCGAGCATCGGCGCGAGAGAGGCAGGAAGCGGTAAGATTTGTATTGTTTACGCATCCGCGGGTCCGACCCGAGGGGCGCTTGAACGGCAATGGCCCTCAGCTGTAAATTTGAAAAAGGAGGATCCGCGGGCCAGATCCGCGGGTTTGACCCGCGGGTCAACCGAACACAACTCGCGGGTCATGATGGCTTGACCCGCGAGTGACCCGTATCTCGCGGGTCAAGACCCGACCCGACCCGCGAAATTTTGAAAACCTCTTGACCCGATACGACCCGGCCCGCAAGATTTTGAAACCTCTTGACCCGACCCGACCCGACCCGTGAGGTTTTGAAGCGTGTTGACCCAGCCCAACCCGACCCGCGAGATTTTGAAACCTCTTGACCCGACCCGACCCGACCCGTGAGATTTTAAAATGCTATGACCCAAGCCGACCAGACCCGCGAGATTTTGAAACCCCCTTGACCCGACCCGCGGGCTGGGTCATGACACGTGGAAAGCCCGAAAAAAAAAATCCGTACCCACTCCGACCGCACTATAAAGGGACAGTTACGTTGACAGCAGTGCAGAGTGCCGCACTGTCGCAGCTGTGCCCACACATAAACTAGTATGAATCCCCGCGTACCCATGAATGGTGGAATATAGGGCATCGCACACGCCTACAGCCTTGACCAAAAAAAACAGCACAGAGTTTCAGCGTTCATTAAATTCAAGTTCTAGTCACGGGGGGGCCAGGACGACAAAAAACTCTCGAATCGAACTTGCAAGGAGCACTCGCACAGCAGAAGGGTGTCAGAGCTGCGGTGCTGTAACTGTAGACGCTGGGGTAGTGAAGGGTCGAGCTAGGTGGTGGATGGGCAGGATCAAAGTAGGCGGCTTGGCTGCTGTACAGTGACTTCTACAGCAGAGAATCCGGCGGTACATGGCATGCATTGACAACGAGCCCATATTGATGCGCTGTAGTTGGTAGCGCTGTGAACATGATGGTGGTTGAAGCTACGTGACGCACAGTAGTGGAACGCTGTCGATCACGAAAGATCGGGGAAGGGTCCGAGTTGCGCCAAATTGGTAGCTGTACTATTTTCAGCAGAAAGGGAGCAGCAGTTTGTCCGACGCGCAAGACGGATCGACGTATGTACTGAAACCCATACAATAACGCGTGTACTGGAAAAATTCGCCAAACGAAAAAGCCCAAACAATCCGCGAGCACCGCCTGTTCCTTCCCAGGGAGGACCACAAGAAAGGAGCCCCGACATGAGCTCCTAGAGCGCGGTGCCCGTAGTCCAAGGGAGTCCCGTGAAGGACGGTCTGGCTCCGACAGCGAAGGTGTATGCTGGCCGATGGGCTGTCTCAGCAAGCGAAGTCCCCGTCGACGGTTATTCGAAGGGTTGATCCCAGTATGCTTGTCCGTGGCGCGTCGTGCATATGCCTCAGAGCTCCGAGGCGCAAAAAAAGTACAGGTCGATGGCCGATCTTGGGGCTTGTGCTGGCAACTCGCGGAGATGTGCAGTGCAACATGCTGGCAGAGCGCGGAGCAAACAAGTCTGATGGGTGGGGCTTGGGCAGTTCCGCTGCGGAGTGGTCTATGACCAGCTGGCGGGGAACTGATGCAACCAAAGGCCGAGACAAGGAGTGTGCTCCGAAGAGCAGTGTCGTCCGCACATACTCGGAAAGTGTCGTCTGTGTGGTACGTGCCCGGCGACCAACAGGAGGGGCCCCTGCCATCTCACTGCTGTTGTGGTGGCCGTTGTAGGAGGAAGGGCGCTCCCTCCATTGAGAAGCCACCCGAAAAGGAACAGGGGTTGTGGGCTCGATGGAAAGCGAAAGCAAAATCGCCACGAAAAAAACATCGGAGAGATTGGAGGAACGCTGCCTCAATAGCAAGTCAAGCTTTCGACGACGCCATATGTAAGGTTATAGGTGGGGACACAGAGTGCCCTCTGCAGGCTTGCCAATTGAGCAAGTCCTCGGAGAGTAATCAGTTTATTTGCCTTCGTAGAGACGTAGCTTTATTCGATTCCACCAGAGCTCCGCATAGCTTTTAAGATCGGCGGCACGGACCTCTGGTCTATTTCCTACCTTTCCCAAATATAAAACGCCAACCTTATCATACAAAACCCATCCAGATGGTCTCAAATTCAGATAATTACAGGCTTTTCGAGGCGGTATCTTAACACGTGCCCCCTCGTTGGTTGTAAGCAAACCAAATACAAAGACAGTGACGTTCAAAGAAAGATCGCTTTGAAAAAAGCGAGGCATAGAAGTCGTCGGTGGCAACAAGGATGCGAAAGGCCAAGGGTAAGGCTGTCGGAGCCCCCGTAGCATGCGGAAAGGTCTCACAACAGAAGAAAGACTAAGAAGGATGGCAAAAGCCTCCGTAACACACCGCAAGGTCTCACAGAAGGGGAGGTCAGATGAGTCAGTCGCTCAGACGAGTCACACTCAGACGATTACCCAAGGTTGTCGTAGACTTGTGGCACAAGCACTGAGAAGCAAGCAAGAAGTAAGCGCTTTAATTTTGAGGAGGGTTTTTATTTTTGGTTTCGAGGCAACTTGGGGGTACTTGTCTCCGAGCATCATACTTCCACAGGCGTCACCAGCCATCATACCTGGTAGATTATGGCTCCTATGTATCTCAACCTATCTGTTGGTGTATGTAGAACGTCTACGTGTAGTAAACCCAAGCACGCCAGCATTGATTGGCATTGTGACCACAATTGAGAGAGGATAATCCCTTGGGAAATGTGACCAGGAAAAAAAAAGGCCCTCAAGGGGAGGAAGGTACTAATAATAACTCTACTAACTGCAGTGTTGTGTGCGGGCTAACTTTTCTTGTGCGCCCTTGACTACACGCTTGCCACCCAGAAAAGATTACCACGTATATGTTACACGTGGTGTACCTGTCACGACGAATACACACGTCAGACTCAAGTCAATTGGACAATGAAAAGAAAAGAAAAGACGGAAACAGAAAAGAGAAAAACAAAAAAGGTGTTAATTGAAAGAAAAAAATTATATTATTAGACTATTGCATTAGTATGACATTTGCTGCCCAGACATGGAGGCACAGGGTACAGGGATACCTTGTACTCTTGCTGTTGTTTACATTCCAACCAGCAGGACGCGAGCTCGAAGTTCCAATTTCAAAAAGCAGCCCGGTCGGTTTTTTGTTTACGTCACTAATTCGTTGTTATATATTTTTTTACTTGTTGTACTACTACCTATCCACCGAGTAATAATGCAACATGAAGTGAGTGGAAGTCGATCGCTACCGTTTCCAAGTAATCTCTCTTCTGCTCTCAATACACGTGTATGTATATGTATCGGTACGATATGTTCCCGTAATAAGTACTTGTACTGACTGAATTCTGTGTGGCTCGGGAATCGGTATTCCTTCGCAGCTTCGTCATCTTCGTTCGTCGAAAACCCAAATGATTGTATTATAACAGAATATGCGTCGCTCTAGTCCAAGTTCTTAGTAGAACGTTCAGACGCGACGTAGCACTTGCACTCCTTCCAATGTGATCCATGTTTGCTTGGGTACTGTACTGTGATGTATTGGTGGACACGGACCACCATGCATGGCCGCCATGCCACTGCTATACTCTGTACGTAGCAGTATTATGGTATTATACCAACAAATAATAATCGGAAGACAATCTATTAATTTGCGTACTACATCACGCATTATTACTGATGCCTCCCCCCTCCCGCCCGCCCCCGCTCTCTCTTGTTCAAACCCAGGCCCCCACGCCCTTAAAAACTCCGCCCTCCCCTGACGGGTTATACGACATACAGGATACACTTGATAAACTGACGCATTTCCTTCCACAACTGTCAGATTATGTCCTCCTTAAAACGGGTTATATAGTTTCCGCGCACAGACTGATTAGTATCACCAATTTGACCATGGTTCAAGCTACACTGTATGTATGTAGTTCCAAGGGGAGTCGCCGCCCTATATCCTTAATGAGGACACACAACCCGTAATATGCGCGATCGGAGTATCACACACAGCTTGCAAAGATGAGTTTCGACAAAAACTTCGATCTCACACAGCTGGAGTGTACTTTTATTTTTATAATAAATATGCTTGGACGTTCCGTGTAAAAGTGTCCAACACCTACAAAAAGGTACGACCTGTGCAAGTAAGTACAAAGAAGTCATTTACATTTGATTTTCACTTCCGAGGATTTTTCGGAATTTCGGAGTGCCTTTTCGTCTTTTGAAACTTAATCATCAGAGTGGGCTAGGGCGTGGGCGCGGGCTGCGCTTCGCACAATGAGTGCAATGAGTGCAATGAGTGCAATGAGTGCAATCCCCCGAGCTTGCCATTCGAAGTTGTTAACGTGGGTCGGGATGATTGCATCCATCCATCGATCGTTCCCCGCGTTTTCCTCTCACACGTGTGCGGGCTGCGTATCGCACTAGCCCCCCTATCTGCAATTCAAAGTCGTTCACATGTTCGCCACATTAGCCCGGCCCGGATGATTGCAACGATGTCGATCGCCTGTTCCTTTCCGTCACCAAGTAAGTACTGCCAAAAGCCACAACGTCACTACCTCGCGTGTTCCTCCCACACGCGTGCGGGCTGCGTGTCGCACTAGCCCCCTGTTTGCAATTCAAAGTCGTTCACATGTTCGCCACATTGGCCCGGCCCGGATGATTGCAACGATGTTGATCGCCTGTTCCTTTCCGTCACCAAGTAAGTGCTGCCACAAGCCACAACGCCACTACCGCCGCCGTACTGCTTTCATAACATACCTGTGGTAGTGCTACTACTGTTGTTAACAAGAGCAATATTGGAGTCGTTCTACGGTAGCCCCCCCAATATTTCTTCAACGAAAGGGCCGATTTCGAAACCAGCTCACCGGCCGTATCTCCTGAAATACGGTGCCCAGTACCCCCCCCGACGTCGTCGTCCGATAGTACTAGTAGTCCTTTGCAAAAAAAATATATATATTAGAATGTATTTTTTGTATCATCCTTCCTCGAGTCGAGCGGCCATGAAACGTTCGTTAAAGGAAATCACTGGTTTTGGGGGGGGCTATCGTAGAATCAGTCATTGTATATTGCTTCTTTTGCTGCTTTCTACTACTACTGGTTGTTAACAAGTCAAGGGCAATAATTAATAGTCTAATCGTGCTGCCGGAGTTGGCCTCAGAGACGGCGAATGAATATTGAATTAGTTATGTTACTTATAACAGTTTAAAAGATAATACGATACGTGTATGTATCCAGGTACAGTTGTACGTACATCGTTGCTGGGAGTCTCACGCACCACTAGGACAAGATATCAACGAGATGATAGTTAATGCGACGCCTTTATTTACCCTGTGATATCCAGAAATTTAAATTTAAATAAAAAACATTTTCAATATAGTTTCATGATGCTTCCCCCATAACCTTCTGCCTGTGCCGAGCGGTTTCAGATGACAAAAAAAAAATGTACTGCAAGTGCCTCGTACGTGCAGCCTTGCGCCCAGGTTACGTTTATCGTGCTGTTTTGGTGTGCTACGCACTGGGTGCCATGATCCTTGACGAGTGCGTGCTTTTCATGTTTTTGGTTTTCTGTCTAGCCTACCGCATGATGTACACGCAAGAGAAAACACAGCAGTTATTAACCAACACAGACCCCCCAACATCACCCTGTTGACCCTGATAACTATACTGCTGAAGTTGCAAGGGGAGTCGCCGACTTATAGCTTTAATGAGGACGTTTCTCCTCATGAAGGATATAGGTTGGCGACTCCCCTTGCAACTTCAGTGTAGCTATGAGGGTCAACAGGGTGATGTTAGGCAATCTGTGAGCGGAAACTATAAAACCCGTTTCTGAGGGGGACAAAATCTGACAGCTAGCAGCTGTGGAAGGAAATGCATCAATTTATCAAGTGAATCTTGTAAGTCGAATAACCGGTGAGGGGAGGGCGGAGTTTTGAAGGACGTGGGGGGCTGATTTTGGTCAAAAGGGGGGCGGGAGGGGGGGAGGGGGGGGGGAGGGGGGGGGAGGGGACGGGTGGGGCAGCTCAATTTGTGCGTGGAAATTTTAAATCCTTCCTGTGGGGGAGGGGGGGGAAATATGGCGGGGGGGGGCGGGGGGCGGGGGGGGGGCTTTAGGTCGCATAGATGTTGGGGTTTGCTATACGCGTGGTACTAGGTCTAGGCGATGGTGCGGGTGGTGGGGAAGGAGGGGGCGTTGGGGGCGGGCGGGGGGGGGGGGGGGATTGCAGCAGCGGCATGGACGGCGCTAAAAAGATAATGAGGCGATATCCAGGGCGTGGAAATTATATCGCACCCCTTTCGCAACTGCTGTTTGATATTTCTTTGGCCATCAATTTGTCACCAGGGGTACGCACTATTAATAGGTAGTACAACATAGTACGTTGAAAACCACGCACCATTCATTGCCGGAGTGCATGTGGAAAACAGTACGAATCGTAGTTTTATTGTAGCCCAGCTTTTATTGCATCACGTGATTACCTTCCGACCGCACAACGTAGCAGCTGGGTGGTGGATGTTGCGTGTTGACTTCCACGGCACCTCCTATTACAACAACAGGGTGCTGTGGAGACCAATCCCAAGGTAAACGGCGCTCCGCCACGGCAGCTGTCAGTCGAACGAGTCTGCAGGCTCAATTCCACCTGCTGCTGCCGCGCCTCGGAATGCAATCACATCGAGCCTCTCTGAAAAGATCCGCAAACCAGTGATTACTATTGTTATTGAAAATGTCGAAAATGTCGTCGTGTTCTACGAATGAATAGGGTTACGGTTGCGGTTACGGTTAGGATTCTTAGGTGACAAATGTTGTTGAAAATATGCTTGTACTACTACTGTCTGTTTGTGCCTCAACTCCCCCGGCGGGTACGATCTAATGCGCAAGTACAGTAGCGGCTACGGTTTAAGAGAAAACGTTTAAGAGAAAGTACCGATTTAAGAGAGTCAAGCTGGCATGTCACAACCAAAATCGATTTAAGAGATAAATGGTCTTATTTCGGAGATTTTCTCTTAAATCGGACTTTTCTGGAAGAGTCGCGCAGCTATCACACCCATCAACAGGCGAACATGCATCACACACATAACACGTGAACAAAAGCTACCAGGTAGATATTTTTATCCACGTGTTGTCACACAAAATAAATGTGACTTCTTTCCCAGCGCGGGTACCAAGAGTGTACCACGTGCTTGAGGTGGGTCCATGTTGCTCGGCGACCAACAGACTGAACAGCAGTGAGTTGAGCTAGCTTAGGATGCGCACGCGGACTGCGTTGTGTGACATGAATAATATGCTCTCTATAAACTGTGCGGCAGTTAGTTGGGACGAGAGCGTCCATCTTCCACGGCCGCCCGTATTGGCTACGATATAAGAGAATATTCTCTTGTATCGTAGCCAATACGGTATAACAGGAGTCCCGATTTAAGAGAAAATGCCGGGTTGGAACCTCCCTCTCTTAAACCGTAGCCGCTACTGTACCCGATACCAGGGATGGGTTCTTCACGGATGCGCAATATTTGACTTTTTTTTCGGATATCCGCGGCAATGACGGCGGAACTTCCGTGGACTTCCGTCTGTGTTGCCACGGGCTACGGTAGAAATTTGCGGGTTTCCATGGCAAGTGCCAGGCCTCAAGGCAGTTCCACGGCAACTGCCACGGTTGTGGCCACGGCGCGTGCCACGGTTTTATCCCTTGCAAACTCCTTCGTACCAACCATGGCAACGCACGGAAATCCGCGGCGATTGCCAAGGCAGTTTCCGCGTAAATGCCGTGGCATCTTCCACGGCCATCCGCGGTCATTGCCACGGGAACGCGACGATCACCACGGAAGTCCGCAAAAGTCCGCGGCAATTGCCACGGCAGGTTTCGCGGACATCCAACCGCAGCAAGTTCCACGGATATCCGTGGCCGTCCGCAGCCGTTGCCACGGCAATCCTCCGATACGCGGCGATTACCACGGGAAGCCCGCGGCTATTGCCGCAGAAGGTGCCGCGGTTCTGTCCGTGGCATACTCCGTCGTACCAACCATGCCCACGGAAGTCCGCGGCAATTTCCACGGCAGTTTGCGCGGAAACTGCGTACGGAAGTCCGGTAAGACACCCCAGTAATGCACATTATTTGAGATCCAATCATTTTACCTCAGTGATGTCATTAGGGGGCATTTCGACCGGTATGGTATTTCCTATGGGTTAGGGTTACGGTTAGTTCCATAGTTTTGAAAATAACAATAATAATGCAACACACCCTAAGTCCGCGGATTGGCCACGGCAGTTTCCGCGGACGTCTAACCGCAGCAATTTCCTCCGCCATCCGCGGCCGTCCGCGGCCGTGGCCGATCTTGCCGTGGGTGTCCGCGGGCGTGGCCGTTGGTCTTGCCCCTGGGTGTTTCCGTGAACCTATCCGTGGATGTCCGCGGACGTTTCCGTCGACAAGTCCGTGGATATTTCAGTGGGCGTGTCCGTGGGTGTGTCCGTGTGTATTGCCGTGGTTGCTTCCGTGAACGTTTCCGTGGGTGACCGCGGCTTGCCGTCGTGTGCCGTGGGTGCTGCCGTGGAGGTTGACGTGGAGATTGCCGTGGACCAAGCCGTGGAGATCGCCGTGGAAATTTGCATGCATGGCTAGTGCCATGGGCCTTCACGGTGTTCCGCTACTTTCAGCGGCATTCCGTGGAAGCCCGTGGAATGTCCGTGGAAACACGTGGAAGGTCCGCGGCAGCCGGTGGAGTGTCCACTGTTCGCGGAATGCCGTTGACATGGCCGTAGAATGCCGTGGACGCCCGTAGACACTACTGTTGTGGTGCTCCGCCAAAACGGCAATGGACATCCCTCGGTTTGTTTACATTCATTGCCGATCATTTTTATCACCCCGCCCCCAATGCCATACCACACCGACCATTGGTATGGTAACATCATGTAGGCTGTACGCGCTTTTATGCAGGCATAAACCATGCACCTGCTACATACAGCATACATATATATCGTTTTTGTATACTGCCGAGGGTCTGTAATCCGGTGGTCCTCGGTGATATAGATATCGATTCCGCGAGTTTGAGCTCATTACTTTCATACTGTCAAAAACATTGCACGCAGGAATCGCCTACCAGGTACTACTGTGTCGTGTGTACGCACAAATAGACGCTAAGTCAGACAACGAGGGAAGAAAATGCTGAGCTGAAGCATGTATATCTTCAAAATGAAGGGTTGCATTCATACCTGAGGAGAGAGGACGGCTGCTACGTCACCCCGGGTGGGTGAGGGCTTGGAGCTGGAGAGGGAAGGCATAGACTGGTTTATGGATGGGACGAGAAGAAACGCAGAACCCTTCTGAAGACGAAAGTGAAGATGAAGGCATGCTGCATGCACTGTGTGTAGGGGGGGGGAGGGGGGAGGGCCCAGATCTCGGTGACAAAAAGAGCGGGAACTGCGAGCTGAAACAAAAGTAAAACCATTTTGCCCAGAATAGGTAGATGGCTTTGGGAACTAACTCGAAAGGGCGAGGCTTCTCGCGATGACAGTGAAGGACAATGAAGGCCAATGAAGACATGTTGCATGCACTGTAGGGGAGAGGGAGGGGGAGATGGGGGACGGGTGGGGAGGGAGTGGCCGCGGATCTCACTGACGAAACGGACGGAAACCGGGAGCTGAAACAAGAGTGAAAAAAATTACCCAATAGATAGATGGTTGCGAGCTAACGCGGGCGGTCCCTTCTGGCGATGACAATTAAGGCATTCACCGTTGGGGGGGGGGGGGGGGGGGGGACTTTAGTATGTGACCGCAGATCGCAGCCGTCAAAAGGGAGAAACTGCGGGCTGGAGAAACAAAGTGCAAGTATCATGTGTATTATGCACATTGATTGTCGAATACATGGGGAACGGGAAGAAAAGGTGTAGGAAGCACCCTTCTAGCAACACAAAGAAAGGATGCATGCACCATACGTAATGAGGGGGCGGGGGGAGGTGTCTACGCGACCCAGGATCTCAGTGTCATGAAAGGGGAGGGAGTTGAGAGCTAGAGAAGAAACGCAAATATTGTACGTGTGTGGGGATGGAAGAAACACGTGCGGAAGGAACCCTTTTCGCCATAGCAATGAAGGCATGAATGAATGAATGAGTGAATGAATGAATTATTTAAAGCATGAATGAATGAATGCACCTGACTGAGAGGGTATCTGCTAGATTGCCTCGGCTATGGTTGACTTGCGGAATGGAAGGGAACTTGACATATCATAAAATAGAATAGTAAGCATTTCCAGGCAGATGATATAAAGGGATGTCTTCTTGCTACAACCGTCAGATTTATCCCCTTTAATGATTCAATATTTATAGTTTCCGCGCCCATACTGAAATGTCCCCCCCCCCCTCCCCCGATCCCTCTTGTTCAAACCCCCCACCCCTTCCCCCCCCTCCCCCGATCCCTCCCCCCCCCCCCCCCCTTCTTTTTGTTTTGTCCGCCCAGTTTGTTTAAACGCCTCACTTACAATCGAAATCGGCCAGAGTAATAAACACCTCTACGTAGTTGATATCACGTCATTGTCTTTCTAACCATCCATGACGTAGTTTTCATTCTCCCCCCCCCCCCCCCTCAATCCCCCCCTCCAACGCCCCCTCCTTTCCCACCACCCGCACGATTATCAAGACCTAGCACCACGCGTATAACAAGCCTCTAGATATCTTTGATCTTATCGAAATCCGCCAAAGTAATAAACACTTCACGCACTGGATATCACCTCATTATCTCTCTAGAGCCATCCATGCCGCTGCTTCCCTCCCCTCCCCGCCCCGAACGCCCCATCCTTCCCCGCACCACCCACACCATCGCCTAGACCTAGCACCACACGTATAGCAAACCTCTCTACATCTATGCCACCTAAAGCCCTCGCCCCCCCCCGCCCCCCCCCCCCCACCTCCCCCCACCCCCTCCCCCACCGTCCACCTCCTAATCCCCCCACCCCATCCCACCCCCACCCCCTCGAACACTCCGCTCTCTGCTCTCTGGTTGTACGACTTACAGGATGTACATGATAAACTGGTGCATTCTTTCCAAAACTGTCACATTCATCCCCTTAAAATAATGTATAGTTTTCACGCACAGATTAAGCTGCCCCGAGCGCCCCACCCCCGCTCCAACCCCCCCCCATCATAAACTGGTGCATTTATTTTTCCCAAAACCGTCAGATTTAGCCCCTTCAAGGGTTTATAGTTTCCACGCACAAATTGAGCTGCCCCGCCCTCCCCCCCCCCCCCCCCCCCCCCCCCGCCGCCCCCCCCCCCCCCTCCAAGTCCGCTCCCTTTTGATCAAAACCAGGCCCCCACGTCCTCCCCTCACCGGTTATTTGACTCACAGGATACACTTGATAAACGGATGCATTTCCTTCCACAGCTGTCAGATTTCGTCCCCCTCAGAAACGGGTTTTATAGTTTCCGCGCACAGACTAACATCACCCTGTTGACCCTGATAGCTACACTGTAGTTGCAAGGGGAGTCGCCGACCTATATCTTTAATGAGGACACACAACCCGTAATATGCGCAATCGGAGTATAACACAGCTTGCGAAGAAAGATGAGTTTCGACAAAATATTCGATCTCAGCTGGAGTGTATTTTAATTTTTATAATAGTATAGACCGGTCGCCCCGGTGGCGTATCAGGTTTTCCTGGAGCCTGGTATCGGTCAGTTTCGTGAGTTCGAATCCCCCCGAGTGCACACTCGTATAAATTCGTGGAGACTTTTTCTTGTGCACAGATTGACTTGCGGAAAGCGCGAGAGCGTGAGTTAGCAGCACTCGATGAACAATCGACGAGCAGTAAGATTGCTGAACCCTACATGCACGATAAAAATTGAAGGCAAGAACCGGGGGGAAGAAGGGAGGACACCTGTGACCACGGCTTGTTTGTCCAGAAGCTGGAAAGTAGATGTGTGTAAGAACAAAAAATATATATATACATTCTTGTAGTAAGAAATGGCTCAAAAGTGTAAAGCTTAAACATGGTACGTACAGAAGAAAGTAAGTACGTACAGTAGCGACTACGGTTTAAGAGAAAATATTTGAGAGAAAGTGCCGATTTAAGAGTGTCAAACTGGCATGTCACGAGCAAAAAAAACGATTTGAGAGAGAACTGGTCTTATTTCGGATATTTTCTCTTAAATCGGACGTTTCTGGAAGAGCCTCGCAACCATCACACACATCAACAACAGGTGAACACGCACACCCACACAGCTACAGACACCATGCGAGAATAGAACAGAAAAATAACGCGTGAACAAATGCTAGAGATTTTTATCCACGTGTTGTCACACGAAATAAATGTGACTTCTTTCCCAGCACGGGTACCAAGAGTGTACCACGTGCTTGAGGTGGGTCCATGTTGCTCGGCGACCAACAGACTGAACAGCAGTGAGTTGAGCTTGCTCAACATGCGCACGCGGACTGCGTAGTGTTTCATGAATATATACGCTCTGTATTAACTGTGCGGCAGTTAGTTTGGACGAGAGCGTCCATCTTCCACGGCCGCCCGTATTATGGCTGACGATATAAGAGAATATTCTCTTATATCGTAGCCAATATGGTATAACAGAAGTCCCGATTTAAGAGAAAATGCCGGGTTGGAACCTCCCTCTCTTGAACCGTAGCCGCTACTGAAGTAGCCCTCCGCGCATTGAGAATGGGCTAGGACGGATGGGGCTCCGCTATCTATCTATTTTCCATCCATCCATCAATCCATGAATGAATGCATGAATTAATGCATGCAACCGTGTGGCTTCGGATCTCCGTGACGAAAAAGGAGAGAGCGCAGGGAGCTTGAGAAAAATGTAAAGACTTTAGACTAGTCTACACATTCTACTGCTATGATGGCTGTGCTGTACGATGCCGGAAAGATACAGAAAGAGCTCTTCTCGCTCGAGTCTAGTGAGAATGATATGATAAAAATGGTATGATAAAATGATATCATAAAAATGATATGATACGTGCATCAGCCGTAGGGGGGTGGCGACGGGGCTTTTACGTGACATCCGATCTCAGTGATGAGAGTACACTGTTATATTATTGAATTAGGAGCTGGAAAAAAATGCCAAGAAAGATGGATAAATTGGATTATTATTGATGGGACAGGAAGGTACATGGAACGCTAATATATGTATTGGAAACAGAGAAACAAAAACGCAAAAACAAAGTGCGAACTGCGAACACAATTATGGGCCGCGGCTCACATCAATGATCACCTTTCACATGGGTGTATAGTAGTAGGTGCCTGCTGCTTGTCCCCATCGAATTGTATAGTCAGCGCGAGTTGTGGTAGCAGTTGAAGTTGCTTTGGAAAACGATAAATTAACCAATCAAAAAGGTGTGCTATGTCGTGCAAAGTGGTAAAATACGTGATATACGAAATGCCAGTATTGTACGTATGCAGCACACAAGTCCTTGCGCGTTTTCGGAGGCTAACGTATCTTCTCCAAGCACCGCGTATTTTATAAATTACCGATGTTACCTCCTCCTGCTTCCTGCTGACTTTTTATAAACAGTCGTATTTCGAAAATGTCCTGAGTTCTGCGGCGGCCTTCCGTACGGGTCAGCTTCGTCTAGAATAGAGCACTTACTTGGCAGTGTTTGGCCGTTCGTTGGCAGTTGTGGCCTTTTTTCTCGGGGGAAAAGTCAGTCAGTCAGTTTCCCAGCACTTTGCACCTGGTCCAGAAAAAAGGGACAATGAAAGGAATAGATGGGACTGCCGAATACCTAACCAGATCTATACCTGGTACTATATCTAAAATAGATTATGTCCAAAAGCCTCGTCTATAAACTTATCTTGCATCTAGTGTGTGTCAACCGTTAAAAACCATCAAGGCTGAGAAGAAGCGGGATGGCCGATTAGGAGAAGTATATGCCCCCTCAACGGAGACCCGTTGTGTTGAACATATATATGTAATATACGAACAGTTGTTGCTGAAAGCGCGTAGGGCGTTTACTTGTTTGTGTAGACTGATACGTGCAGAATTTGACGCTAGCCGACTACGAAGGAAAGAAATAATAGCTGAAGGATCATTCCCCCGACAAAAACTAATGCCTGCACTCTGCGTACAAGGTAATTACTTTGTATATATTGATAGTAGTCGTGTAGAATTAATACTAGTGGAGAGGGAGGGGGCGGGGGATTCTGCTCATGATAGATGTTGTTGTTGTTGTTCTCATATATCAAGTTCGTGGTCACAGGACAGGCTCCAGTCACTCTGGAGCTGAGGAATACCCCAGGGAAAAACACACAAACAAACCGAAGGTGATGCACGCATATGTCACAGCTGACGCAATTCATGCCTCCACCAAAAAAATATAAAAGTGAAATCGGGAGTCAACCTGACGATGTGCCAGGTCGATCCTAGTGCATACATACGTCTGACTACTCGCGCCTGGAAAAACCGACTATACCGATTGGCGCCCAAGAAAGCCTACCACGTAATTTGCACGTAGTACCCATCACTACGCATACGTACGACAGACGCAAGACATTTGGGAAAAAAAAAAAAAAATAACAATAGTAGAATAAGATTAAGAAAAGAAAAGACAAGAAAGCAAAAAACGGAAAAGGAAAAGAAAGAAAAGAAAAGACAAGAAACGCAAGAACAGACCAGACAAGAAGCGGAAGCAAGGGAAAGAAAAGAGAAAGATATGGGTGAGCCCGGATCTAATAGGTGAAATTAATATAGTGGCGTTGTTTTCAAAAGGGAGGGACCAGGAGTAAAACATGCGAAACCATCATTGACACATGCATGGAAGAGATAAAAAATACAATGTATGTTGGAAAGGCAAAGCGAACGTAGGCTGTGTATGGGTGTATGGGTTTTGCTGTGTATGGGTGTGATCATGTGGGTGGCGATACGACCGTTAAAGTCTTGGGGAAGCTGAGTTGGACAGGTGAAACGCAGCCCGAGCGTGACCGACCCTGGTTATGCAAACGGGTTCGTTTAGCGGGTGCGTCTTTTTCTGATGACAAGTGGAGACCCACCATCGAAGGAATCAAAACTACTGCAAAGGCTCAGGCAAATCCCCACTACCCAGCTTAAGAAAGGGCAAAGTGAGCTGGCGATTCCTGGGTGGTTTTCTCAACTTCTCGAGGTCAAACCTTATTGGGTTCGGCCGAAAAAGGCCGGCAAGTCCACACACTGCGACTTCACTGGAGGGGTGAGGTCAAATCAAGTCTGCCTGCGTTTTGCGATGGACAAAAACTGGTACACAAACGAGAAAGCGTACCGCTGTAGTATAGAGGTGAGCTCTGTTACCCGGATCTCCAGGAGTACGGATCTTGATAGATCTAAAAAAAAAAGTTCGTCGGTCCGTAGTCCGTAGGCTGGGCTCTAGGGCGTAGAGCTCTAGACTCGAGCGGGAGGAAACCTTAAAATTCTGTTTCATAATCACGTATCCTGTATGTATGCTGTTTGGAGCTTGCTAAACCTTTAGACTACAGCATCAGCAACAGTTCATTTAGCGTCCCACAACAAGTGACAGATTTAGCGGAATCTCCTTTTCTTACGAAGCAATACCGGTAGGCCAGTCAGATGAAACTTCGCCGAAACTTTGGTCACCGTTTGCAATTATCCGGTAACTAAAAGAAAGTTGGTGCGCTTCAGAGTTAGTTTTGGTGTCTTCAGGAGTTTTTCAGAGTATTTCTTTGAAATTGGGCTGATTCCAACAGGTTTCATGGCAACCGTAACACGGCAGCTGAATTTAGTCGTCACAAGTTATCCCTCGGCTAGACCCACAACTTTGACATTTTCAGGATACCAACGACCACTATCTGGGAGGCGTTGGGGGGTTTGACCCTACCTCTCATCCTCTCACGCCGATTTGCATGCGTACATGAGCGGCTCACCACCCTCTCACCTGATCACTAGCACTGCACCCTTCTTTCCACTCCCTTTCTTTCTCGGCACGAGCTTTCCTCCGAGCTTCTTCCCTCTTCTGCGACTGCCTTCGACCACTGCTACTACTACCCCTACAATTACCAGTAGTACTGCTTCTACTGCAGCTAACAACTGCTACTTGTACTACCGCTGATATTGCTAGTACTGCTACTACTACTGCTATACTACTGCTTGCTGCTGCCGCTGCTGCTCCAGCTACTACTACTACTACAATGCCTGTCTCGATGAAAATCATGGGTACGCTGGCGAGCGTAGCAACGCTTATGATCGAGCATACGGCTGAGGGCCACGCGTTCCAGATGAAACCCATCTCTAGGCAGTACTCGCGCACAAGAGAGTTCAATGACGGGTGAGCGTGGTTGCTGTTCTGCTTGCGTTGTTCTTGCGGTAGCACGTCGTAGAAGACCTCACTGCCTCACTGACCAATTGTAGTGTATAGCGCTGCGAAGAACAAACGAGAGCACGCGTGGGTGCACCGCTGAGTTAAACGAAAGCGCACGCGTGGGTGCACCGCTACTTGGAGTTAAACGAAAGCGCCGTTCCGTCTTATCTTTACTTGAGTGAGTGGGCGGTGTGAGTGGGCGGTGTTACGAGCTGTTGGCGTATAGCAAAAGAATAAACGTCTACTCGTATTAATTGTGTTAAGTGTTTGGTCCTTTTGACATATTGTGCGTACATTGTTTTGTTCTTATTGGCAAGCATATGATACCAATACCGACTACACTGCATGCACCTTCTACTGTATGATACCACTGTATGATACCATACGATACTGCACACCAACTGAGGCAGCAGCAGTCGGACAGACAGAACAACTTCGAGGGAGCGCCTATTTCTTGCGGCTGCACGCATGCGGTTGGAGTTTTCTCCAAATCCCAGATGAAAAAAAAAAGCGCGTTGCAACGGATTCATTCACCATGCTTCGTAGTGTCTACAATTCAGATCCCCACATGTTACTTCAGGAGGAGGGGTATTTTTTGTTCGCCGTTAATGCTATGTCCTCCTCGACATGCAGCACACCCAGCATATGTTGTCTACATGTAAACTATTCATGCCCATTCTTGATGCAATTAAAAGAGGGGTATAATATGTACGAGCTCTGTGCTCGCCAATTACGGGACGGGGATATCCATCAACTCTAGTTAGCAGCACGGAGATTTGGTGATGATGACAGCCAACGCCACGTGCGTAACAACGAAACCTACGGTAGACAATAAGCCAACACAAAACCGATACGATACATTACAAGAGCGACTGATAAAATCAACAAAGCTTGAAAAATATGTATTTGATTGGTCGCACACGCGTAAGATATCATGGTGTACTTCGATGAACCAGCCATAGAACATGGAAAACATGGAACAACATCCCGCACGTAGTAATATGCGTGTAATGCGCGTAGACAGCTGTCCACGCGCATCTACGCGCATCCCTCTCTCATTGCCGCCCCCTTCGCATGTCTACCGCACCTCGTCGACGTCCTCTTTATTAATAGCTGCATTTTGAGTCGAAAATTTGTGCGGTAGTTGTGAGACGTTGGTTGGCGGAAACACATTTGCGTGGTCTAGACTGAAGCCTGTCACCCTACTCGACTAGATTATGCCAGGAGTTAATGTGAGAACAGAGTCATCCCACGGTAGTCGGGTTGTGCGAACGAATGCCTTCGAAATTGTTTCTTGAGCGAGGAATTGAGCTCCTCGTCTCAGGATCTCATGTCAACACCCGACCGTGGGATTGCTCACATAAACAACAACAACAACACCCGTTTGAATCGCAGTTGATGCGATACGCCGTCACCATCACCTGAAAGTAAGTGCTTTACTACCTTAAAAGTAAAGGTCACGCAAACGTCAAGGTTACTGCTCGAACACTCGCCATCAGGTGATTCAAGCTACTATAGCTATAGTACTGTTGTACGAGTACCTGTACCAGGTTTCACCGTCGTGTCATAGTAGATAGGGTATTTACGTGTTTCAGCTAAGCTTCTACCAATCATATTTTGCGCCGGCGGGAGGACGGTAAAACGCTGACCTCTGATAGATAATAGCTGCGCAAAAATTAACTGCTTTTGTTGTATTATTGTGCTGCTAATATTGTGTTGCGAATGTGTCAGAAGCAAGAAGGAAGGAGGGCCACCCTTAAGGCACGATGTTGTTGTCTTAATTAACTCCTGTCAAACATCTAAACTAGAGTCCGTGGTCACTCAAAGGTGCTGGAGCCCTAGGAATATCCGAAAAACCAAATGAAATCAAATTCGTCCGGGAAATACTACGCTTTCCCGCCTTAAAACGCACGATACGAAGAAAGCGCACAAGTGAAATGATCCAATGTGCGAGCTGAACTCACATGGCCGCGGGTATACACTCCACTACGGGATGGAGTTCCATCGTTCCCACAACTAACCAATTCGCGGCTACAAACTACAGCGGTCGGGGTGCCTGCACCGTACGAACCGCACGGTAATCGTGAGTATAGACGAACGCGCCTGCTGTCTGGATTGCTGTCAGAGTGACGACCCGCGGGCATGCAGTGAAAAGAAGGCAATCGAACCAAGAAACACCATACGAAATGTCAGTGATCGCCCCGTCTTTCCGAGTTATCTGGCAGCTTGCAGCGCAGCTCTCAGCTACGACACCCGTGCCTGGAAATTGAAATTTGGGGGGGGGTCGTTCCAACTCTACCAACTCTACAAAAATCAGTGACGTAAGTAACATGTTGTACTACTGCATCGTAAAAGAACACTGAAAAGAAGCAATCGCTGCTCTCGTGATGATGGTTTGCGTACGGGTCTTGGGTCTCCGTGTGCCATCCTCCTGCTGTGGTTGTCCATGGCCGCCTCATCGCCTCAGCTAACTCGGCCCGCTCATTCGCACTTGCTCATTTGACGCTCAATTCCAATCGGTTCCCCTTTTCTCCCCCGTCCCGTAAAACAAAATGCTCCTCGCAGCTTGCGGTGCTGATGTGAAAAACAAAAGTTCTCGTTCAGGGAGAGTTCAATCCGTCTCTTCCCCGCCCGTCGACGTTCAGTCGTCCTCCTCCTTTGTCGTCGAATCCAGCCTCCTGCCGGCGCAGTTCCCTCCACTCGAACCAAGAGCGCGCCGTAGTGTGGCTAGCGGTGGCGCCTGCCTCCGCGCACGAGCATCCCAATTCTAAAAGCATTGCTTCTCCGCTGCTTCTGCCTAAAAAAACGCGCCAGTCGGAGGCGACCATGCCTAACGCACCACGTCTACCGCCACGCCTAAGCCTGGCGGCCACACGCAGCAGCAAGGAGGTATCACTCCTTGAGGATATGTACTCTGTAAACCAGAAACCCTTCCAGTAGCTCACACCAGGCATATCAAATACGTTTCAAATGATACATACGGTCGTCGGCATTTAACGCCGCTTGGAAATGTTCCATCTTCAAAGATCTACCATGGCTACACCCGTATCACAATACTAGCAACGACTATCTATGATGGCCAAACTTTGGCCGTATGGCACGATATTTTACTTTTTTACGCGTATTTTGTCACACATACGCATAGTCTAGTCTACTCTTGCATCTAGTAACTCTCCTGCACCCCGCCCATTTCCGTTTCCTTGGTGTCTTTGTGCTGCTGCTGCTGTGTGCTACTGTATTGTTGGCATTTTAGGGAGATCTACTTCATGGAAAAGCACGCCGACGCCTACAACGGTGGAGGTAAGCCGTTACAAGATTAGACGTTGGAATATACTTCACCCTTCAAATGTCAATTACTACGTCATACCAGTATGTCACATGTCGCATTACATAACATACCCAAAGCAACACGTACCGGTGTTTATTGACTTTTCTTTTTTTTATCCTCCGGCGAGAGGAAAAAGTAAAGCTCATAGTCTAGACTAAACCTTACCACACTTCCACGCATTTTCATACATGTGTCAATTTTAACTCAATTGCGTTCGCAATCAAGCGTTAGCTGGCGTGCCCTACAGTTCCCGTGATGGCGATAAAACGTGGGCTGTCCCTACCGGCGGTCCCCGATGCTACTCCGGCAGAGCAAGCTATACAGTACATATTATACAGTACAGTACTATAATAGTTGTATACGGAAAAGCGTGAGTATATCGTCCCGACCTGACCCCTGACCTGATCCCTGAGGGTCAGGTGCGGTGGAGATAGCCACCGGTAACGGCATCATTTCGGGTAGTGTGGTAATTGCGCAAGCTCAGCCACTAACTAACCCCCGGTCATGAGAAAACACCCTTCCGCCGGACTTGGCCCAGTTGCCGTCCGCCCTTACCCGCTCGGGCGTTGGTTCATCATGGCATATCATCCGTACATCACCATGCCATATCATACGTACCTCGTACCTACTGGTACATAAATGTTCTTCGGGATCTGCATAACGAACACTCTACTTCTTACTCAATTATTGCAAGACCAACGTGCTCAAAACACCCAACTAAGAGTTTACACCTGATGGTGTGCACTTGTCCTATCGATGATGGAGCAAACGGTACGAACGACCGACCTCGCCGTTTTGGAGAAATGCGTGTACCTGGTACGTACACTGCATTATACCTGCGTCTTAGCGGACTCGACGCCTTGGTTCTTGTTAAAAAACGCATGCGCTGTTTATGTACCAGATATCAGGTCCACGATATCTGAACGCTACGCCAACCCTAACGATATGATTGATATGATACTACATGATAATGATGGTCTGTGCTGTCTGTGTTGTTCTCCAGGTCCTACTGTGGTGAAAGAGCGACAGTACGAACGAACCGATCCCGCCGTTTTGGAAAAGTACGGTGGCGGGGAGATTTGGCCCCCGGCAGCAGCGATGGACTTGGGGGAAATTATGCCCAACGGCAACTACTTTGAAAGCTCCGAGATGGGGGTTAGCCACGGCATCTGCGGCGACACACCACAGGTGTGGTTGTATCAAAGCATTGTTTAGATTGTTTGGCGTAACGTTGTCGCTGGATATGCAGGTGTGCTGCGCAAGGTACTACTGTACTTTTCCTGAGATCGATCCCAGCCGATCTAATGTGCGCCGGTTTTTCGTTGCAACTCGTGCCGGATCTCACGTCTAAATTGTGCTGTGAAATCAGGGCTGAAAAGACGCTTGAGACAACCCCGGTGTAAACTGCCGCATCTGGCGTCTTGCGGCCATCTCTCGTGCTAATCCCCTCTCGAAGTTTATAATTTAAGGATGTACTCAATTGTGTAAGGTTCCACCCCCCCTTGTATGGTGTCCTCTCCTGCCTTCAGAGCCAAGACGACGCTGACATCACCTACAGCACCCCCAACAGCGAGTGGGACATCCTGGCCACCTACGAAGGGGGATCGACCATAGAGATGGACGTGGTCCTCACCAACCATCACTACGTGAGCGTATATGTTGTCGGCCTGCTCTCGTCTTGTGTACTATTTTCAACCGCTTTACACAATACTACACAGTCCTGCTTTGTAAGAAACGTAATGAGCTTTTATTGCCATGTTATCAACACAACTCTTGTCGACAACGCGTGATTTGAATGCGAGAGGTACCACGTAGCACCTCAGCGCGTGCTATGATAACAGTGGCAAACATGGCACATCGTAGTACCTAGTGTGCGTTGCCAGGTTTTTACTTGAAGAGCTCTGTATGATTACCATCTCCCCCGTTGACAGAATTTGAAACTCGGTAAGCTCGGCCCCGTGCACAGCTGTCAGCCCGATGAGTTGTCATTAATAGTAATACAGTAACATAAAAAGAAACTGAACAAGATTGAAAATAACTCAAGGTGGGGTCAAAATGTATCGTGGACGAGGTACTACTCCAGATGGCGAAGTGTGATTGCTTTGCTTGTTGGATTTGCCCCGCTATGATAGTGAGAACTGCTCTGGCTTCAAATTGCGACCTCTACCGCCGCACGGACTCTGATTCGTGTTCACCACGAAATTCAGCAGTATGGCAGCATCTTGTCGACTTGACTATCTCTTGTCGAGACGGTAAAGATGCCACGCCATCCGATTCGCTTCGATTTTGGGCAGAGTGGTTATTTTCTTGCGTACGCCGTCCTCGACAATAAACACGGAACACGATCAATGCACGACGTATATAGCACAGGCAGGGTATCCCCGAGTTTGTTTTGCAGTCCTCTCAAAAGGCCCGTTATCTGTGCGCCGGTTTATTGCTCCTATTGATCTATTAATAGGAGGTCTTTGTTAGAGGGGGGATTTCCCGGTCGTCTCTTGCTGTGGTCACACTAGACTACTGCTGTAGCTTTTAATGGCCATGATGTTCCATGTCCCCGAGGTACCGTTATAAACTATATCGGTTACGTCGCCGTTCAAGCTGTAATCGGAATATCGGAGAAACAAGCACACTGTGTACAGAGTACTCGGTGCGTGTGATAAACCCGTGACCACACATTGAGCGAACCTAAACAACAACGCAGTACTCGTACTCCCCCGTCGGTGCGAGGTATACAATAATAATACCCGAAGTCAAAAATCGACGAACTCACCTGTAGTATGATAGAGATGAAGACATCTCTCGCTCTGGACATCTCACTCTCGACCAACAGGAAAGCGTAAAGGCGCGTAAGTTCTTCTTCGTACAAGCTTGACCGGCATAGACGCTCAAAATAGACCAATATCGCTGTGCCCCGCTCAGTTTTTTTAGTTCGGACCTGAAATTTTGACACGCGATTTGGAACAAGCTTGCCGAGACACTACTTGGCGAGCTAAAGAAAAAAAAAGGAAATCCGTCGACTTTTCGTCCATGTCATGATCATGGAAAACGTTTAGCAGGCCGTATGTCGGCAGTGTTTTTGTTTTGTTTTGAGCTCGCCAAGTACTGTTTTGGTGAGCTTGGTCCAAATCACGTGTCAAAATTTCAGGTCCTTAACTTCAAAAATTGAGAGGTGCATGGCCAAGTTTCCACCGAAGTGCCTCTGCATACAAATTTACATACAATTCAGGGATTCATCCATAACTTTCGAACGAAAGTGACCCATGAAATGAAAAGCATATATATATGTCCATACTCCTCGTCCCCAAGATAGACGTACATGCCTAGAAAAATTAAGCCAGTTCCATCCACTTTGTATATCGAGCAATTTAGAAAAAGCAACACAAACAAATCATGAAAAAAAATGCTCAAACTAGGAAACGTGAGTGGCAAAAAAAATTTTCGGCGCCAACTTCGCAGATTCTCAAGCTGGAGGGCTTATAATGACCACCGCATCTAGCTGATTACGAGGATATGCTCAGTTTGCAGTGGGTCACTGACGTTAAAACGATATGCCCGACTGACGGATTATGGGTTTCTTGGCCGGCCCAGCTTGTATCGTACCTCCAAAGTGAAATATGGTCGGGGTCTGAGACACGTAAATCCTCCGCCAAGGCCCGTTTAACGCAAAGACATAATCCTATTATACCATGGTTCTGCCGGCGGAATGACGTCGTAATTAGGGTTAGCATTCTGATGCGAAGGAACACAAGATATCATTTTTCTGGGAGGAAACTTGTAGGAATGCATTTTTGCGACAAGACCACAGAGCGTTCTCCAAGGTACTGTCGTCGGATATTGAATTGTACGTTATCACATGTGCTCTACTGTAAGGACGAAAGGCGATATCGGCTTGGTACATGGTATGACTTTTCCCATTTCGATTATCTGGATGCAAGTGGCAAAAACAGCGGCCCTCCGCGAGGGTGGGCACGGGACTCTTTTCGTTTCGTCCACGTAGGAGAATGCGGCAAAACAGCAGACCTTGTGAGCATATTTTGACGGTCAACCATGACGCAAGATTTACAGAACGTGGGCGAACTCCAAACGGCAGTCTTCGGAAACACCTTTTTGAACGCCAAAAATCGTGCCAATCCCACAGAACGTGGGAAAACCCGAACGTTTTGGGACGTTAGCCGTTCCAAAAGATGTCCGAAAGGTCTGCATTTTGCGTGCGCAAATTGTACTGAGTCGACGGAAAAGGCGGGTCCTGCGCATTACGGGTCAGAGCTACTGTAAGGGGAACTGTGTTGAAATAGACGAAAATGCACAGCGACTGTAGCTCTACTTAACTGACCGTTAATGTGCCGAATACTTCACCTCTTCACCTGGTGCCTCAACCCTCACGGTGTAATGCATGCAGCAATACCGTGCCCAGCTGCCACATCCCAACATGCTAGCACTTCCTTTGTCTCACCTTGTCATCCTACAACGTCGTGTGTCGCATCCCAACTTCTGCTACCAATTCGTTCACACATCTCAACATCCTAACGTCGGCCTTCGTGCCATGTCGTCTTGCAGGGCCATCTGGAATTCTTCCTGTGCTGCAGCGCCGATTTGGACGACCCCGAGGGAGTGGTGACGCAAGAGTGCTTCAACAAGCACCCCATGGACCGGGCGGAGGACGACTCGTACAACAGCCCTGTCGACACCGCTTACCCCGGGAGATACATCGTCGACCCGCCGTGCAGGTAAATGTCATACCAGTATAATATCACATATCATGTTGGTACTACTGTAAGTAGCATATTAGACTATACAAGGTATCATCTTACAAAAGAATAACATTTTACGGAAGGATGTTATATTGGTGCGGCTAAACCCCAAGAAAACGGTATCTTCTATCTGTTTTTTTTCCTTCCGACATGGTCATGGTGCATTATGTTGTTCCCGGTGTACTTGCGTACAGAACCGTTGAATATCAGAAAAGCCGGGCGGAGGAGGGCTCCTATAAAACCCCGATCGACACATCTTACTTATCCTGGAAGATACATCGTCCAGGAATGCATTACCATCTCTACTACTGTACCTGGTATTAGTTGTTGCTAGAACGCCGAGCTCTCATGTTTTTTTAGCTAAGATTTGGAGTGAAATACCGCAAGAACGTAGAGTGCAATGTAGGGCACCGTTCAACACGTCTTACCCCCAGGAAGATAATTCTATCTCGTTGACCCCTTCTACATTCCCAAGAGTATCCAATGCTCAAACCAACCAATCATTGTATCCCCGTTGCCTACAGCATTAGTAGTACTACTACTTGCGAATAGTTGGCTACTAACAGTACTAACAAAAAACAAAAACAACTATTAATAGTCTAGTCTAGTCTAGTACTAAATACCACGACCGAACAACATATTTGAATATCAACAACATTTCATACACACTTTTAGGATAATTGGTGTGGGAGGGAGGAGGGCATATTACATTTCGTGCGCTGAGTATTCTGGCGGAATAGGCGCTCATAAGTTGAAACCATGCACCTTCAACTTGAACTTGAAACCCCGTACGCCCCCGCCTGATGTTCCCCTCTTCACCGCCGTTGCCTTTCGCCAGCATTGCTTGGGCTTTGAGTACCCTCCCAGATAGAGTTCATAAGAACTAACTCATAATTGGTACAAGTAGGGCTGGCAGAATGATGCTCAAGTCACCACAGATCTGCTATCTACTGATGGATCCAGTAGATAGCTTTGAATGTTGACCATTCGTCACTAGCCGGTATTGCTTCAGCTGGAGTTACCCCAGACAAGTTGTCTGCTCTTGCTAAATAAACCACGAGGTAAAAAAAGGTTTTGGGGACAAACGACTTGGAATTAGGGTTCGATGTTTTGTGCAGGTACCCTTTGAAACGAAACCTCTGACATTAACCTTTCATTCGGCGAATTTCGCATGCATGCATGCATGCAGGGTTGATGAGACGGACCAGACTCGGCCATACCTGGGAGGGGGTGTGCTGGACGACGGAGTTGTCATGCACATGAGATACGTGCTACCCGATATCGCCTGCGAGCATGCCGTTCTTCAGATGCGTTACCGTGAGTCGAGTCTACGCCTTCATGCTAATCACGCTTATCACATCGTATTTAATGCAACGTGCCGTCAACGACGTCTATGGTACTATGTTCTATTTGGCGAGCTTGCGTTGTGGTGGTTGGAGAAGTACTCTGCCTTCTGATTGCAAGCACCCATTATGGATATGTAGACCCGAGAGTGTTCATGTGACAGGATCGGGTGCTTTTCGTTGCGCTTGATACTAACCGTACCCTCTTTTGCACTCGCCACCCCATTCAATCATTCAATCCGGCGCTTGTTTTCCGCTTGCTCATAGACTCGGGAACCCTAACGCCTTGAATCTGGCGCTTGTTTTCCGCTTGCTCATAGACTCGGGAAGGGGGTGCAGAAGCCCGGGATACGATGAGTTCAACCCGACCTCTTGGCCTAGTGAGTGCGCCCCCGACAAGGAGGACTGGATTGCCACGGGCAGCGCACCGTGCAACAGGGAAGGCGCTAAGTACGGAAATGTTTTCTGGCAATGCTCCGACATCACCCTTACCGGAACGGAGTCCACCACATCCGAAGGTAACAACTAAATACAGCGCAAAAGAATGCGGTGAAACGCGCAAGATATAGCAGCCCCTGAGACGTTTTTGAGAAGTGAGAGTATCATCAACCAGAAGGGACACACAGCGCTCGATAACGGCGGCGATTGCAACATCCCGTCGAGATCCGTCTACAGAAGTGTCGATGATCCATGAATGACATACTGAAGTACTAGGGATATCAGCTAATACTTCCAGGCATAAACTCAAGCTTTCATTCTCGAGGCAGACGAACGATTCACACAATATGTGTATACTTAAAATAGTGAACACGGAGAGGTGGTCAAAAGTAAATATTCCAGGCTAGTTGGAGACTGATCTATTTTTTACCATGTTCGGAGGACACTGCGAGGATATTTGATTCCTACCGGAAACGCATCTAGGCTACATTGTTGGAGGACCAAAACATCATGCCGATACTAACACATACACACACGAAGACTGACGCCAGACCGAATTGCTTCGCTCCTAACTTCCGTTATCCCGCGTTACTTTGCTATGCTATGCTATGGGCAGACTCAACAAGTGAGGAATCGGCTTCCACATCTGAGTCATCTTCAACCCTGACTGAGGTTGATATTGACCCGGTCAACGCTAACGTGTGAACAACACGTGCCTTGGTGCTACCCGGTCGTCCGGACTAAAACTGGTCGGCCCTCTACACACCTCTACAGGAGAATCGCGTGTCCACAGAAGCGTTAAAGGATATGCAACCGAATCGGCTAACATTTAGGACGCACGCATTGTTGTAGGGTTTTATGGTAACGCTGGTGGGTTTGATAGTGCGTCGAACGCTAGGTAAAACAAAGATGTTGTTCCCTAGATATATAAAATGTATGGCTGGTGAGCTGTCGGAACAAGAGCAAAAACTGCTGCATTGAGGGTTGAGATTTTGAACTTCCCAACGTCACGACATTTGCCCATCATTGGAGCAAGGCTTTACTCTTCGCTCATGATTGGATAAATGCATTCCCCATTTTTGCGTGTTTTAGAGTAATGCGTTCACCGTTGGGCCGTGGTTGAATTAAGAAGGGTGTCAAGGCGCCGACAATTGCTGTCTCCATTATTGAACTTTGGGCGGGCTACTTTCGACTCTCGGTGATGTGTCAACTACGGCAACTACGGTGTGATAAAAGGGAATCTTTCAGGGAGGAATGGTTCGGAGTCCACGTGGATGTGGGATTCCGGGGGTCGAGTGCTGTGGTTCAGCAGCAGGACAGAGAATGTACGATGTGAAAGTACGTTTGTGTTTTAGGGAGAGGGAAGGGGAAATTGGTCTGGACGTCGAGTGCTGTGATTTTGCCTAGGAGTATATGGCATGTACGTACACAACCACGTATGATATACCACGATACACACCAAACCGTTGTGTTTTGGAACAGAGTTGAGCAACATAAACTGATTGTTTTGACTTGTGTTGAAGTCCACATCAAGTTTGGCTTGACTTGAAGTCCATGCGAGGTAAAGGGTTGGCTTCGCTTGGAGTCCACATAAGTTTGGCTTGGCTTAAGGCCCACGTAAGGCTATTATGGCTTTTACTCCCATGTACAGCTTGTTGGAGTTCACAAAGAGTTAAGCTGATCATTTTGACTCCCTTTTTTGCCGCTCTTGTCTCAAGTTAGTCCAAGTTAAGGGTTGCAGCAACTATGCAACTATTCGTGTATGATTATTTGTGTCTGCAAAGTTCAGGCAAGACACGGCACGTATGATATGGATCACCGTTTTGTTTTCAACGTAAGCTTAAGTGCTGCGAAATAAGCGTCAAGTCTTGCCCGTCTAGAGGTGGTGTGAAAAGTTAGGGGGGGGGGGTTAGGGTAGAACGGTAGATCATCATTTTTAGGGGCGGTACGGTACAGTGGGCGGCCCAAGTGGTTTGGGAGGATACAAGCGGTGCTTTAGTATTTTGGTGGTTACGGTATACCTGGTACCTGGTAGTAATGACGGTATTATAGTGATGGGGCTACAAGGTGGTTTGGGAGGATACGATTGATTTTGCATGGCACGCTCGCGGGAGCAGTAGGGTCGTCGTGCTTCATGTATCATAATGGTAAATGAAGGAGATGTTGTGGTGGGAAAAAAAAAAAAGCTCGCGCAGGGGAGGATACGTTGGCTGCTGGGTTCGTACATTTTTTTTTGTGCGAGGCAGCTGGAAAGCTGTTACATTCCAGTTCGTTGTCATTCGGGGTGGGTATTATAAGTGTACGCGCCGTCGAAGAGAAATCAGATGGAAACAGAAGTACGATGTAAACGCTGCCTTAAGTTCGTTCACCAACAGCTTGGTCAAAACTCACAGCTGCCGCGGTTGTGAAATGCTCATCAAAAGTTATATTAGAAAAAGAGTAGAGAATATCCTGAAAAAGGTGATGCGTTGTTGACTTAACTTGTATGACGGCTGACCGCCGTCGTGCAGCTTGATGTAGTGGCGCATTCCGGCTCCTTACGTTGGGGTTCGGACACACTAACAATTTTCGCGATCAGTCAATGCCCGAGCAGCCCAGGTTGATTAGCGTGGCTGATGCAGTGTAGTCGTCGGGTTTTCCAACAGTTTTATCCGGTCCAACCCAGAGAGGTTGCACATATTGACAGGATGATGCAATTGTACACTGTGCAGCAGGTAAGCTTCAACATCGATATCACTCGTATCCTAAATAGATTAAAAATATCGACAACAGAAACGAAACAACAATGGAAACCCATCAAAAAAGGAAACATTTGCTTAAACAAAGTCTACCTCCCTTCTCTACTGACTCCCGGGTTGTTAGTTACAAGTTGGTGTAGTATTGGCTGAATGCACCTACCCCCCTTTCCTTCTCATTGCACGATATGAATCGTCTACCTCCTCTTGCCTCTGCATTCGGGCTCTGTCCCGACGCCGTGAGTGTACCACCCCGCTCCCAGTCTTTCTCCACGGTTCCTCCCGATCTCTCAGCTGGAGTGTGAAGCGATACACCCTCCTTTAAATGGCGCCTGTTTGGTCACCGAGACGATTTGATGTAGGTGTTCCCCTCATCACCCCCTTAATCGTCATGGACCTTCCATCCTTCCCCGTTCCACGGCTGCCGCCAGCTTGTCGGTCAAATAGCGCTACCGCCTTCCACCGAGGCGCCAAAAGCTTTCCATCGGAAAAGTGGCAAGCTGGTAACTGCACCCACTCGTTGAAAGACACACCAATTAATGCTCTGGACGAGCGTACATATTGTTCGTGTTTGCTCGCCTCAAAGGTAGAGGAACACGTGCCACCGTGGTGAGGTAGATGCAGTACCTCGTGTGCTAGTTTTCAGTGAAGGGCAAGGATGAGGGTGAGGGTGAGTGAAGCGTGCTATGTACGGTAGGGGTGCGCCATGTTTTTGTGACGATCGTCAGGCTATTAGTCTAATTCATTAAGGAGTGATATACCTCAGCCAAAGACTGCTCTCTACCAGGTATACTTGAACAAGTGAGACAAATGAACACTGCAAGGTTTACCCGACCAACAACCCCATCCACAGATAACCTATGCGCAGAACGCAGTACGTATAGGCTACTACGGTATGAGTAGGTATAGTCTATAGGAGGTGGTACTATTTTGTACTTGCGCGAATGATGGAGCAGAAAAAAGACGACATTCCGACGATGTTTATTTAGTCATTTAGTCAATCAACGGGCCCGGTCCTTCAGAAAACGGTGTTGGCCAAAACAGGCACACCTTAATACCCCAATCGTACCTTTATAGTCTATATCCCAATTGTACCTTACCCCTTCTACGTTATCTCTTGTACCTTATCTTTCCTCCAAACTGTACCTACCTGCTCTTTTTGCAGATTTGCGTAGGTGACGTCCAGAAGGATAGGATTGTCCCGGCGTTACCTATTCGGAGCGTCCCGACGTTCTCCTCTTCAGACTGCCATATGTCCCAGTGCATGGGTCTATCGTATCCTTCCTGAACAGCATTTATTTTAAAGTTTTACTGAACCTCGACCTGCTGTGTTGGTGTTTCATGCAACGCACCTCCCTTCCCGAGCTAACCAAATCTGGTCAAATATGCACGACGGACTGGTCGCTGGACTGCCAGCAGCATATTTGTACAATCCATCGATAGCACTACATGACGTCAACGTGTGTGGCACGAGTGTGGCACACAGGCGGCATACTATACGGCCTGGAGACACTCAGTATGCGTCGGTGAATGGTTTTCAAAAGACAGTGGAGTGGACGTTTGGGGTAAATCCGCTAGTACGTGTGTATGAATTAAATGTGTAGCGAACCGATCTTCAGGGTTTAGAACCCCACCGCCGCGGCCGCGGCGTTGCGGTAGTATTATTGTGGTGTTGGGGAAAACCTACTCGGAGAGAGTGTGGCCTAGGAACGGCTCATCACTGGCAGCCAAAGGAGGTAACGACTTGCTTTGGCCACGTCTTCAGCAGGGAGATAACAACGCCAGGCACACTGACTCGTCTTTGCAGCTCTATCGTTGATCTTTGTTTTGCGTCCCATCCTGTCCATGCTGTCCCGTCTTGGAGCTTTTCACGTTTGTCCAGTTCCTGCCTAATAGTCACCGAGATCCGGGGCTACATAACTATCTTCCCTCCTTTCCCGTACGGTGCATGCATGCCTTCAGTTTCGTCGAGAGAAGGGTTCCGTGCATTATTAGACTATATTACAGTGTCATCTGTAATATTGATATTTTTACTCTCGCTTCCAGCTATATCCCCTTTCGTTGTTGTTTTCAGGGTTCACAAAACAGACACGCCCTCTCCTGCAGTACATGATTTTCTTATTTATCGTCGCTTAAAGGATTCTTCCGTGTTTTCTTCTCGTCAACTCGACCATATTTGCGCATGCCTGAAGCTCCCAACTCCCCGAATTAATCACTGAGATCCGCCTTCATGAAATTGCAAGCATTTCTTTCCCTCTCCCCCCTCGTACGGTGCGTGAATGCCTTCACGACCGTTCGTTACCAGAATAGTTCCGCACTTTATTATCGTCCCATTTGTTTTTCTTATTGCGTTTTGCCCATTGTCCAGCTCCCTCTCCTTTCATCGCTGGGATCCGGGGTCACATCGCAGGCACAGTGTCTTCTCCCTATAGTGGTAGACTATGCATACGGCTTAGTCTATGCATGTCTTCCTTTTCTTCGCGAGAATGGTTCCGCGTTTTTGTTTTCTTGATTCACCCACTATGTTCGCTTTGGGTAATCCTTCTTCCAGCACCCTCCCTCTTCGTCACATAGTAGCATAAATATTAATGGGCATCCACCCCTGCAGTTAGTGAACGCCTTCGTCTTCATCGCGAGAACGAACAGCAGCCATTTTTTTTCCCGTTCCACATATGTTGGACGTAAATTTTTCACTTTTAGTCCAACTCCCAGCCCTGACGTTTGGTCGTTGAGATCCGCCGTAACGTTACAAGCACAGTTTTCTTCCGTGTAGAAGGAATTGTGATCCGGTGATGGGAAATGAAATTCCCCGGGTACGGCGGGATCTCGACGTTGTCTCGAGGGGCAACTCTTTTACCGCGCGTTTGCTGCATTAGACCCAGCTGATCAGCAATGGAGGTGGAGTTAGCACACAGCTCGAGGGGGTTCGACCCGGGGCATCACCGTTTTCGTCCCCTGGGTGTTGCAGTTGTAGATTTATGACATGATCCCAGGTCCGAGGATGCGACCTTTCCTCCCTGCCGGGTGCGGTGGAACCTGGCCGTTGTCCCGGGGAGAAGCTCTAGTCGTACGCTGGCTCCATGAGCCACACCGCCGTTTTCTTCCCCAATGTATTGTCAGAATCGAACATTTATGGAAAATGTATGGAAGGACGTTTGAGCCGGAAATGGGACCTTGTCCTTCCGAATGGTGAGACCTCGACGTTTTCCCGAGAGGGAACTCTCGCCGCGCTCTGGCTCCATTAACCGATGGGGGTGAGGTTTCTACACCTGGCGGGGCGTTACCGACCAGGGACATCACCGTCTAGTGCGCGAGGTGCTGGAGTTGTGGATACATGGACGGATATATTATCCGGGTATGGGAACCCACCCTCCCCGTGTGTGGCGGAACCTTGACGTGGTCCCGGGGGGACCCTTTCGCCGCGCGCTGGCTCCATGAGCCCCAGCCGGTCAGTAAGCAGCCGATGGGGGTGGGGTTTCCACACCGTTCGGGTCAGTATTGGCCCGGGAGATCGCCGTTTTTCGTCCCCGGAGAGTTAGAGTTGTAGATGTAAGGAGGGATCTCTGTGGTGCGGGCATAGAACCGCCCACGGGTGCGACGGGATTTCGAAGTTGTCCAGAGGAGCAACTCTCGCCGCGCGCTGGCTCCATTCGGCCCAGCCAACAAGCAATTGGATGACGGAAAAGAGGGTTCTACACCGTTCGAGGCAAGATTGACGCGGGGGATCACCGTTTTCGTCTATGGAGTGTTGGATTTGCAGATGAATAGATAGATTTCTGATCCTGGGATGGGAAAAAATATCCTCTCCGGATGCGGCGGGGCCGTGGGGTTGTCTCGACGGGCATATCTCGCCGCGCGCTGGCTCTATGAGCCCTAGCAGATCGGCAATCAGTAGATGGGGGGGGTCCACACCGTTCAGGGCGGTATCGATCTGGAGGATCTCATTTTTCGCCCCCTAAGTGTTGGAGTTGCATATATACTTACGGATATCTGGCCCGGGGGTGGGACTCTATTATCTCTATGTGTCGCTGGCTCTTGAAGGGTAGGGGTTTCAACTTCGTACGGGTCGGTATCGACCCGGGGGATCGCTGGTTATGTCTCCGGTTCGTGAGACTTGTACATATTATGGAGGGATCGGATCCTATCCGCCCCGGGTGCGGCGGAACCTCCGCGTCTCTATGGTTAGCATGTTCCTGCTCAACACCAACCTTTTAGAAAAAAATCAGCGGCATCTGGCAGGGATTTGATAAGCCAATCTGCTGAGACGCTCTGGGTCTCAAGACTGTTACAACAGACAGGCAGGATAGCAGCATTTAACAAAGAAGATAAATAAAAGGAAACAGAAATTAGGGGCAACTCCCGAAGGAGACTAACTTTAAAGCGGCACCCCATGCATCACGGAGACATAAAGATCGTCTGCGGTCAGCTACAACCGCAATCCGCGCAATCTAGGACACCGGGAGCTTACACAACACGCCCTTCGTAGGTATGTGTAGCCAAAGGCAAACAAACACGCCCCAAAGTTGCTGCGGCCGATAAAACCCCCTATGCTGACTCGCTCAAAAGCCCGGGCGGGTGGATAGGAAGTCAACCAGTCTTCATCACACATTTGAGGTGTGTCTCGCTAACATTCCTTATCTGCGTGCTTCACTTGCATGTTAGCGACTAGGTAGACTGGTCTAAGGTACCCCTTAGCTATACGTACCGATACGAGTGCAGGTAATGACCTGCGTTGATTTTATTGGCCAGCAGGCTAATATTTAGGCTTATTCCATACGCGTAAATACCTGATTTTATCGTGCCTAGATAGAATGCGCTTTGCGTTTTGCGTTCGAGCTTGTATCACATACATTCACACGCACCGCTCGATGGAGTGGAGAGACGACCAAGATCTCCAGGCCGCTCCAACGCTAACGTCCGTAAATCTGACCAACTTCCATCCCAACTGATTATGGCGAGTTTTCGACGCCAGCCTCCAACAATAGGGTCCATTCAACTTACGAGTGCACTTACGCCCCGCGCCTCCGTTCTTGCTATACCATGGGGCGCACACATCAATATTCAACTCCTCAGCACCCACCTCGCACAAATATAAGGCTGCATAGTAACTGGAGTACTTACGTCTACTCCTGCCCCTCCAGCTCTGGAAGAAGATTAACTTGCCGTCAATATATATATGTATCCACCCCCGACTGGACCCCGTGACCGATCTCGTCGTGGGGCGCTACGTTTGCTACCCAGCTGGCATCCTTCCCGTACCTACGAACGTACGCCTTGCGCGCATCGGGCGCGCACCGGCCCTCCCGCTGCAACAACGCTGGTGGAACCCCCGCCCGCCGACAAATGCGTTGTGCCTCCAACTCTCAGGGAGTGTAACATGTACCCGTCCGCACGCACGCACGCCAACGCCACCATATCTCGTAGGGCTGCCCACGCCTGCTACGGCTTTCACATAGATTACCTTCCGCTACCGGTGCCATACGCATTCAGGGACGGCGACATGAGGAGAGACATTAACTCGGTCATGAGATAGACTGCATCGTCACCTGCTTCCACGAGCCTCGGCATACCCCCCCCGACACGCGAAAGAACCGTCCCTTTCCGCATCTGATCACCCGTCGGGCCACGAAATCGACCCACGACGCGTAGAGGAGTTGAGCATTGCACCCCAGCTAGATTAATCCTACCGCGAAAGAAAGCCAAGTGCGTCTGCCGTAAACGGTATGTCTCTCATGAGTGCGCGACCGTGTTTTCGCGAAACTACCGGCGCGCGCGGGTCAACAAGCAAAGCGACGGACACGAAGCAAGCCACAACACGTGACCTCCGTTGCGCCATGCAGGGATCAAAGTCTCGCCAGCAAGCACGATGGCCCACAACACGGTCCGGCGCGCGATCGCTTGGTTACCCACGTTGCTATGCAAACGCGCAGCACATTTTAGGGGCGCTCACGATGACGGGTACGTGGTGTTGAACTCGATAGAACCGTTTGGTGGCCGACCGAAGGCTTTCGATGGTCACTGACCGCAGCTTATTGCTGGCAAACGCGTACGGTACGTACTTAGAACAAATTCTACACGTTGGTCATACCACCACTGCAACGCGGCAGAAAAAGAGCACACACTAACGTACCCGGACGTTTGCCAAGATACACCAAAATACCCCAAAATGCGCGTTCAGTCGAGGCCGCAACGGTATTAGGCATGCGTCCGAGGCCAACACCGAAGCACAGACAGAAATTCAAACGGTTCCCAACTTCGAAGCTGACATGGAATGTCGGTGCGAACGGCGCGCGCAGGTTATCAAGAATGGAGGCGCGATCCCAGGGTAATACCATCAGCGGCAACGTTATGGACGCTTCGCACGTGCGCCGCGTCAAAGTGCTACCAGACGACGCTGAGGAGACTCGCCAGGGCACCGGAACGAGGTTCCCATCATCTCCCACAACAACACAGTCTCCCGTGGCGAATAGGTAGTCAGTAAACTAAGACTCTATCTACGACAAAGGCAGGCACGACCATACCCGAAAAGATAAATTGCATGCAATGACCAGGCGCCCTCGTCGTCGACAAACTACTTGAGCGACAAAACCGAGACTGTTCATTAACAGTAACATCATAGCGCCGGTAAACACCGGTTTCGAGGCAATGCACCCCGACGACGGCGTTTGACGCGTCTGAGATCACGTTAAGCCGACTCTCAAGAAAACGATATGTCTACGAAGCGCGACTAAATCAACTACTGCGATTCCGCCGGAATCCGCCGCGAGTACGCGGCCCACTGGGAAGCCGCAGCAGAACGCGATTATAGAGAGTGGAATTTGTCGCGATATGAAGGACGATCATGCGGCTCGTCGCAAGATAAAGCAAGTGTTCCGGGGCGTTGATATTGGAAAAGAGCCGTTCATCGGCGCAAAGGTCAGCCGTCTGTGGCTCGAGGGTGTCCTTTGGGCTTCCGACTGCTTTAATCGCTCTGCGACCAAGGTAAACACCGGGTGTACGCGGTTTTTTTAAGGGAGCCTGCCGGACGTGCCGGGCCGCTTATCCATGCAGGGCTGAGAATGCGAGTGCACCGGAGCGCGAAATCCGATGTCTAGCTCAGCAGGTCGTCCGAAACTCGTTCTAGCTCAGCAACGGACACAACCACTGCTCGTCCACCATGAAGGTACCCAAGGTCTCGACGGCGGGTGTGTGCTACACCAGTGACATAGAATGGATGGTGTCTCTCATGCACACGTTCGGACGTTGCCGATCCCGATCGTCGCGGGGGGCTCTGTAGACGCCGCCACGCCGACAACGTCGCCGAGGTTCAAAATGACGTACGTGCCACCGTCACAGCCGTCACCTTAACAGCCATCAACGCCATAGCAGTCGCCATCACAGCCGTCACATCGTCACCGTTACAGAAGCCAACGTCACAGCCATCAACGTCACAAGCGTCACTGTCAAAGAATCGTGATGTGCGTGTATCAATCATCGAGAGGTAGTCGCAACACCTGCATGCATATCACTCATGAGAGGAGCCTCCGCTCCGGGCCTCTTGGCCAGTCACAACAAGTCCAAACTTGCAACACTGATAATTTGTATTATTCCAGAGGGGAAGCACAAAGCTGCACAAAACACGTTCACGCTCTCCCCAAGTTCATGGAAAGACTGAATGTTGTACCAAGCATCTTGTGGTCGTTTTTGATGAGCCCTCGCCAGGCGGTCCCGACTTGTGCTCTTCTTGCATAACAAAGCACCGAGGATAACAAAACGAACTTGGTGGAGCTATGGGTTGGTTGTGCGCGGCGCTGGCCACCACAACCTGCCCCCTAAAATTATGGGCAGCCGTTCGTCTCCAGGATCAAATAGAGTTGCTCCCTTTGCCTAACACGCCTCGCGGTTCTCGGAAAAACCCTTGCGAAACCGTCGGGACATCCTCCCCAGCTGATTGGCCTGGCGAGGATAGTCACGCGATACCTTAAACGGTGGACCCGGGATATACCCCATGCCAACCAAACTGAGGAGAGAAAACCCGGCCTTTTCCGTCAGGAAAATCCCTCCCCAGGACACACACTCATGAGCCGCCTCACTCATTAGCTCAGCGAACGGAACGTCCCGATGAGGAGTGGACACTTCCTGGCGTCCACCGCGCGCCTCTAGGGAGCCCCTCCAACCGCAAACGCGAACCGGTGGTTCCCGCTCTCGTGTAATGACATAGCACGACAACCCGTCAACCTCTCCGGACCCCCAACACCAAAACAACCCGGAAAAGCAAACTAGAATGAAGGTGGTTAACAACACTCCGTTCCGGCGACCGTCCTCACCACCTCGAGATAAAACGTTTTAAAAAACACGTCACCAGGTTAGCCTCACGCCCATCCCAAAAATATCATCAAGTGCACCCATCGAGTGAGTACCCCTTCCGAAGCCCGAAACCCCGAACTTCACACGGCACAGACGGCGCCCGTCTGGGTGACCCCCTCCTTTTGCGGCCAAAACTGGTGGAACCCCGCGACCAATTCTCGGATTGGACACCATGTCAAATAGTCGTGCTGTGCGTGTATCAATTATTCAAAGGTAGTCGCAACACCTGCATGCATATCACCAATGATAGGAGCCTCCACTCCGGGCCTTTTATCCAGTCATAAGTCCAAACTTGCAACACTGATCATTTGTATTATTCCAGAGGGGAGGCACAAAGCTGCCCAAAGCACGCTCACGCTCTCCCCAAGTTCATGCAAATACTGACCGTTGTACCAAGCATCTTGTGGTCGTTTTTGATGAGCCCTCGTCAGGCGGTCCCGACTTGTGCTCTTCTTGCATAACAAAGCACCGAGGATAACAAAACGAACTTGGTGGAGCTATGGGTTGGTTGTGCGCGGCGCTGGCCACCACAACCTGTCCCTTATTATCATGGGCAGGCGTTCTTCTCCGGGCGCAAATAGAATTGCTCCCTTTGTCTAGTACGCCGTGCCCTGGAAAACCCTCGGATCCTTGCGAAACCGTTGTTCGATATAGCTTGTCTCAACGAACAAAGTAGGAACAACGATGGTCACGAAGGATCGTCCGACGGGGTATTGTCGGATTACCCGACGGTGCATTGCGGAATATTATAGCATGGGAAGGACACGTGGAATAGTCCCGAAGGTCCTTGTGGACTGTTCCTGGAACCAATCTAGGAACACGTGGAAATATGAGAATGTAGCACCTGTAGTATTTGGGAATTTGGGGCGTTGAGAATATTGCCTGGTGTGGAGCGAGATGGCTTCGCCCACTCGCCTCACTCCATCTCTTTCCCTCTTATCAGCATCCGGGACCAGCTAATAAAGACATCTATATACCATCTTCTTCACACTGTGTGTTGCAGTGAAGCTCGCGCCCTGAGACTGGGCTGCTGGGAGCACATTATTCTTCGCATAACCGATTTAATCCAACACGTTAACGTGCTTTACGTTTGAATCGGAACAATGCCTGGAAGTGAGCATGACCAAGAGGAGGCCGGCTCACAAGAAGAAATGATGGTCTTGCTGAGATCATTGGTATCCCGACAAGATCGACTGGAAGAGCGGATGGCCAGCGACCGGGGCCGTGGAGAGGCCCAGTCCAACCCTGGCAGGGAACGCCAAGATGGAGTCGTAACCGGTGGGAACTTGCAAGCCCCTGGTGGTGGTGTACACGTAGACGAGATTAGGTATGACGAATCCGTTGAGAGTTCAGGTGTAAATGTAGGCCCTCGTGAATTCAGTAGTATAAAGCAGGCAGTCCCCAAATTCAGCGGTAAACCTGAGGAATTCCCCGTATGGAGTAAGCGGTTCGAAGCGTTCGTATCGATGAGTGGGTGTTTGGGTTCTATGCTTACAGACATAGAGGTAGCTGTAGGTGACACAACCAAAGACACGCAATACTTTATTTCGCAAGGTTTGAGCCGTCCACACATCAAGAATGCGCGGGTTGCATGGATATGTCTGACCGAGAGCATGACTGATACTGACCTATTAGACAGAGTGTTTGCCAGGCAATCGCCAAGCGGTGCTTGGAGAATGCTTCGGGATTGGTTTCTTCCGAAATCAGTTGCCACACAGGTCAAATGGTCGGACGCGTTCGATGCAGTGAAAATGGAGAAGGGTGAGGAGCCCATGAAATTCTTCAGTCGCGTAGACAAGATTGTTGGTACTCTTGCTTCGCTTGGTGTGCCGAAATCAGAAGGAGAGGTGAACCGCAAACTGGTACGAGTTCTTACAGCTGACTACGAGATAGAACAACGCACGCTCTTGTACCGCGATGAAATCACCCGAGCTGAAATAGAGAGCATTGTCAGGCAGAGGCACCTGAGACTTCCCGTGCAAAAAGGAAAGAACGTGGGTCAGGCACTGTTTTCGAATGGTGCTGCCCGAGGTGGCCGCGGAGGTGGGCGTGGAGGTAACCGTGGAGGTGGTCGCGGATCCAACCGTAACAATGTTAGGTCGCGAAACAAGGAATCAGCGAATGCTGATGCTAGCCAGGTTAGCGAAGGTAGAGGCAGCCCCCCCACCCCCAAGCAGACCATCCCCCAATCAGAGTATGATAAGGTGAAGGGTAAGTGTATCCGTTGCTTGGAACCCGGGCACATGTGGTACCAGTGCAAGGCTCGTGTCACCCCGGCTTCGGAGAGGACGTCTGGCGAAGGTGCACAGGAACAGAACAACAGTGGTGAGACTGTGTGCTGTCTTGCGAATGCTATGTTTAGCCGTAGTGATGACTCGTGTACTGAGGAACGTAGTGAGAGCATAACAGAGAGCTTAGCTGAGAAATGGATAGCAGACAGTGGTGCTTCATTTCACATGACTCATTCGGCTGACCTGTTGAGTGACGTACGACTGTGCGACGACAAGGTTAGGATCGGTGACAACCACCTGATCGACGTCGTGGGGTATGGCACGCTGACTGTAGTCTTCCCCGGAGATCTAACTGTTAAACTGTTAGATGTGGCATACATGCCGGACTTGGCGTTCAATTTGTTTTCGCTAATGGCCGCGCCTAAGCAGGGAGTAGGATTCATGACCGAGGATGAGGGCTTGTGCATTTCTCTTTTCGATGGACGGTTGAGATTCGAGGGTGATGGATCTAGTTACTCCAACTTCGCTTGCAGGATAGAGCCAGACAACGGCTATGTGCCGTTTCCCCTATTGACACCCGACCCCGCTGAGAACCGAGGGGAGACTGGTTGCGATTTTCCCCCGGCGTTTCCCGTGCTTGCCCCCGGTAGCGCTGCTTCTGCTGAGACTGCTGTAGATATCAACATCTTCCACTGCGTGCATGGCCACTCTAACGAACTACTGCTGAGAGAGACCGCAAAGGCACTTGGTGTAGAACTGTTAGGGACGCTAAGACCCTGTACTGGCTGTTCTATGGCGAAAGGTTACCGCAAACCAATCCCCAGCAGTACTAAGTCGCGCGCGCCAGAGAAGTTGGGACGGGTCTTTGTTGATCTAAGTGGCCCTAAGAGAACCCCTTCTCTGTTGGGTAAGAGGTATGTCATGCTAGTGAAGGATGACTTCTCTCGCTACGCCTGGGTATATTTTCTGAAGCACAAATCGGATGCAGCAGACGCGTTTAGGAAGTTTTTGGCTGATGTGCGCGCCGACGGTGTCCCCTCGAAGGTTGAGATTGTAAGGTCTGACAACGGTGGGGAATTCTTTGGTGGGGAGTTTGGAGAGGTGTGCAAACAGTTTTGCATCAAGCAGGAATTCACCAACGCGGACAGCCCAAAGCAGAACGGTGTTGTCGAGAGAGCGCTAGGCATCATTCAGAACGCAGCGCTTGCTGCGTGCATCCAAGCCCCTATCATTTTCCCGCTCGTTCAACTACCGCCGACTGAATCCCTGTGGGCGGAAGCGGTGCACTGGTCTTGTGACGCCTTGAACCACACCGCAACCACTGCCAACCCCGGCAACAAGTCTCCGCATGAGATGTGGCATGGAGCTGCCGCACCTGCCTCGCCACACCCGTTCCTTCGCCCAGCGTACTGCCGCTGGAACCGCCCGTCCAAGTCGTCACCCCGGGCCGAGAGCTGCTTTTACCTCGGGCCGGGCATCGACCACCCAAGTGACTCTTTGCGGATGCTCACGCGGGGGAACAGGGTGGTGGAGACTCGAGATGTGACCTGGGAGGCAACGCTTGATGTGGGAGCGGTACTATCCCAGCTGCCGGAGGTACCGGAACAGGGAGGGACGCAGGGGCTAGAAGATGCGCCAGAGCTGGGAGGGACGGAGGACTTTGTCTCCGCCCCGACGACTCCACTGCCGGTTTTGGGGAGGGGAATTCCTCACCAACTCCGTGCGGTGTCCCCGATGACGCCAGCGGTGTCTCCGATACCGCAAGCTGGCGACGAGTTTCGCGCCGAAGATGTGGAGCCGAACGATACATCAGCGGTCAGCAGCGAATTATCTGACAGCGACTCTTCGTCTCAGGATGGAAGCGACGCGTCGGCCTCTGACGATGAAGCTCCAACCCCCACGGCGGTCCGGACTGCTGCACGCCAACTTGGAGCGCACATGTCAGGACCGGGCGATGGTGAAGAGATTCGGGAGGGACGTACGAGAGCGCAGACCAGGGCGCTCAATCGGGAAGCGGCAGCAGGACTGATTAGTGCGATCGGGCCCTGTGAAGGAGGCCGTGTGTTCCAGGCGCTACTGGCGGCGAATGAAGCGGAGTGTGAGAAGACGAAGTTGCCGGATTGCCTTGTCAAAGAGGCTGAACCGGAACCAACGTCATACACCGCAGCTCGTAAGTCGAAGCATTCGGACGTTTGGATGGACGCGATGAGATCGGAGTTTGATGGACTCGAAGCTGCTGGAACGTTTGTGGAGGTTTCTGAACTTCCCGCCAGTAACAATATCGTAGAGTCAAAGTGGCTCTTGAAGTGGAAGAGCGACGCGCACGGCATGATTGATAGAGCTAAGGCACGGTTGGTAGCTAAGGGCTATAGTCAGGTAGAGGGAGTTGACTACTTCGAGACTTTTGCCCCCACTGCCTCGACCACGTCTAACAGACTCATTGCAGCAATGGCGTGCAAGCTTGATTGGGACTTGAGACACTTGGACGTTGACCAGGCCTTTATTCAGGCAGAGTTGGATACCGAGATTTTCTTGAGACTTCCTCGCGGTTGTGGCGAGATGTCCGGTAAGGTAGTCCTACTCAACAAAGCCCTTTACGGGCTGAAGCAGAGTGGCCGCTCATGGTACAAGCTACTGTCGTCAACCCTAGTAGAGTGCGGGTTTGAGCAGTGCTTGGTAGACCCGTGCGTGTTTCGACTAATGTTGAATGACGCGGTTGTGGCGATGCTGGTGGTCCACGTGGACGACATCAAGATCGCAGCGACCAAGGGGGTGACGGATTCGGTAGTAGCTGATCTCAATAAGAGATTCCCTACAAAACATCTGGACGAGGTTACGTGGTACATGGGTAGCGAGTACAGGAGGGATCGTGAGAAGGGAACCTTGGAGATTTCACAGACTCAGTTCATCCGAAACGTTGTCGACCGTTTCGGTATCACTAAGACCAGCCCCATCCCCGCTTCACCGTCGTTGGACCTCAGGTACGTGAGTGATGAGGAACCTGTGGTGGACGCGAATTTCCGTGAAATTGTGGGGAGTTTGATGTGGATTGCGAACCAGACGAGACCTGACATCTCAAACGCAGTGCGAGCGATTGCGCGGTTCTCGCACGATCCTAAGGAAGTACACGTGAAGGCTGCTAGGAAGGTTCTCGAGTACTTGAGCGCTACAGCCCACTTGGGCTTGACTTTCAGGAAAGAGAGTAAGTTGGGGGATGTACAGTTGGAATACGACCTAGAGACGTACGTAGACGCAGACTACGCCCACAAGGCCGAGGACAGGCGTTCGGTATCTGGTGTAGCTGTTTGCTGCGGAGGAACGCTCGTATCTTGGTTTTCTAGGACGCAGAAATGCGTTACGCTCTCCACCACTGAGGCCGAGTACGTAGCGATGGCCGACGGGGTGAAGGAGGCCCTGTACGTGCGAGGAGTCTTGGTTTTCTTGATGCCTAGTCTTGGATCGCCGAGCATTGGAGTGTTTGAAGACAACAAAGGGGCGATTGACTTGGCCAAAAACCCACTGAGTTCGTCAAACAGCAAGCACATCGATGTGAGGTACCACTTCCTGCGCGAGTTGGTGGGAAAAGGAGATTTATGCGTCAAGTACTTAAGGACGGAGGATCAACATGCGGACATTCTCACCAAGGCGATTGCTCGGGAGAGTTTTGAGAAACACCGTGACTTTTTGTTGGGGATATAAGTTTTCCGTCGTAAATTGCTTTTGGGAGTTGCCAGTGTTGTTGGAGGCTTGTTTGTTGATCCAGCGCCAGGGAGGGTGTTCGATATAGCTTGTCTCAACGAACAAAGTAGGAACAACGATGGTCACGAAGGATCGTCCGACGGGGTATTGTCGGATTACCCGACGGTGCATTGCGGAATATTATAGCATGGGAAGGACACGTGGAATAGTCCCGAAGGTCCTTGTAGACTGTTCCTGGAACCAATCTAGGAACACGTGGAAATATGAGAATGTAGCACCTGTAGTATTTGGGAATTTGGGGCGTTGAGAATATTGCCTGGTGTGGAGCGAGATGGCTTCGCCCACTCGCCTCACTCCATCTCTTTCCCTCTTATCAGCATCCGGGACCAGCTAATAAAGACATCTATATACCATCTTCTTCACACTGTGTGTTGCAGTGAAGCTCGCGCCCTGAGACTGGGCTGCTGGGAGCACATTATTCTTCGCAAAACCGATTTAATCCAACAACCGTCGTAACATCACCGCCACAGTCGTCGCCGTCACCGTTACAGCCGTCGCCGTGGCAGCGGTTGCAATCGCGGCATCCTGATGCTGCCCTGTCACGACTGCGCACGGAGCCACAGCGGGTGCCTGGCCGTACCCAATCGAAGACGATTCGGTTTTCAGACACACCGATGGTCCAGTTCTTGGCCACAATAGAGGATCCGCCTCGCTTGTCGCCAGTAGAGAACCGCGAGGGATCTAGTCATAGCGCTGGACTAACATTCATTATAGCGAAGACGACGCTACTGTCAGTGTTGGGTCCACGTGCAGTAAATGACGCTAGCCACCACAAGGAGCCGTCCGCCGTGGGGGACCGCGGAGGGGGCTGTATGGTGACGGCCGCAAGCGACTGGTAACCGCCGTGGATGTGGATGACCGCGGGGGTAGGATACATGTTGGGGGCCGCAAGCAGTTGATGCGCACTATGGAAGACAACGGAGGGTGGAAATATGGCGAGGGTCGCGAGCAACTGATGCCCACAGCGGATGACCGTGGGGGTAGGATATATGTTGAGGACGGACAGCAGCCGATTTCCGCCGTAAGGTTGCGCGAAGGCAGGCTTGGGAGTCCACGGCGATACATGGGCGATGGTGGCGATGCTCGCCACTTGCAAGGGCATCGACGCTACGCCAATCGACCAGTGGCCGGCATACAAGCTCCCCAGAACTCCAAGGGAGGCCTTGAGGCCCGAGCACGCGCATGTGTGGAAGGACTATTCTGGTCGGGATTTTTACCTATTGCGGCAAGCAGGACTTTCGAGCCCCAATACAACCAGTTGACAACATCAACGCAACGTGGGTTTTCAATAGGACAAGACGAGTACACGGGTGGCCAACAAAAGCTAAGGCGAGGTTGGTAGCGCGGGGCGTCGAGCAGAAAGCTAACGTTGGTGTTGGAGAACTGCTTGCGCCCTGTGTTGCCCCTTCACGCGTTCGGTTGTTGACAGCGATGGCGTGTAATCTGGACCTCGACATACGCCATTTTGACATTAAGCAGGCGTTTGTGCAATTTGGACTGGAGGGAAACACGTACACGTGCGTTTGCTTCAGAGTTACGGCAGGTTGTCGGGGAAGCCAGAAAGGCTGAACAGGAATGTCTACGGCTTGAAGCAGGCATCGAGGCAATGGCATGCCCACCTTACACAGGGATTGTCCACTGGGGGATTTTAGCAGCGCCTGGCAGATACATGCGTGTTTCGTGTGATGAAAGAGGGAGGTGTAGTGATGACAATAGTGGTGCATGTGGACATGTGGATGACAACGCTGTCAACAACCAGTGGAAGCTGCGCCGAAGTGAAGACACGGTTGGGGAGAACAAAAAAACAGACAACGCCCAACCACCAACGACATACCGTCGCCATACCCATGTCACACCTACCTGAGGAATACAAAAACTGCACAACGCTACCTGCCACCTCCAAGGTCAGTCCCTGCCACCGTCCCGAAATAAACGTCCCCGCCAAAGACGTGTCCGCAACAAAAACATCCTAAAAATTGCCACCGCACAAATACGCCGCTGCAAAAACATGCCTCCGCAGAAGACGCCTCAGAAAAAACAAATGCCAACGCAACCGCCATCCAGCCACCGTGCAGAACCGTTGTAGTGCCGCAGTACATGATACCGGTCTTATTGGGAGGCAGCCACTCGCCTCTCAGAATACAAAGCCACGAGATAAAGTCGTAGGGCACAAACAGAGCCATGCTACGGTACGTTTGGGAGCAGCCACGGGTTTCTCAGCAAATGAGCCCACGAGAGGCAGTTGCAAGGCACATAAAGGTGATAGGGGTTAGGCTGTAACCGAAAAAGTTGGCTTCAAGAGAATACATGTACTGTACGCTTAGTTCAACTTCACCGTGATGAAACGTTTCATGGCCTGCAGTAGGTACAGTAGAAAATAACGAATACTACTGCAAAACGCAACGGCGATTCCAGCGATATTAGGGTCGTGTAGTTCCTACCCATATCGTTACTACTAGATAATAGTACTGAATATTATCATACCGTCAGTCATAATTGGTTTGGCCAAAAAGCGCTACCCGTACCGCAGAATGCGCCTACACTCTGCACTCGACCATTTAAACATTATAGCATATGATATAAAATAGCACTATAGCATTATAGGTCCCGTCCGTTGAGTCATATCATCCCTCTCGAAGAAATACAGGTGCCCAACGCAGAACATCCCCCTTGAAGAGAAACAAGTACCGACGGCAGGTACCGACGGCATCGCAGCATCATGGCCGACCGCTTAGTCGTCCCTCTTGAAGAGATACAGGTACCCAAGGTTGAGCGGGGGGTGTTCCGACTCCGCCACCTGATGGACACGTTTTATTGAGATGGAAGGCGGGGTGATCAGCACCGGATTTCAGAAAGTTGACAAGTGTGCATACCACAGGTGCGGTAAATGAGTACCAGGTATCACAAATGAAAAAAATGCATATGGCGAACACCACAGTTGAGCAATCAAAACCGTCATAGTAAACACGCAGACAGACCGACAGATAGACAATCAGACAGACGGACAGACAGACAGACAGACAGACAGACAGACAGACAGACAGACAGACAGACAGACAGACAGACAGACAGACAGACAGACAGGCAAATAGACAAAACAACATTCGTTTCGAGAACCCAGCGGGTTAACACTGGGAAATATCATATATACGAAGTATATCATTACATATACCAGGTACTAGTCATGGACGAAGGAAGGAGTCCATTGACGTTTTGGGACCCATCTTGGAGGACCATACAAACGACGAGTGCAATGTTATCAAGCGCGAGTATAATGATCACAATACTACTACGCCGGCTTTAATGTGTCACCATGTTGTGCGCGGGTGGGACATCTTTTTTTATGGCAGTTGTTAACAGGACACACATCCTACCACGGCAGACCGTGCGGCTTGGCATGGCTTGGCATGGCTTGGTATGGATTGGCATGGGTTGGCATGGCTTGGTGTGGCTTGGCATGGCTTGGTATGGCTTGGTATCGCTTGGTATGGCTTGGTATGGCCTGGTATGGCTTGGTACCGCTTCGTATGGATTGGTATGGCTTGGTATGGCTCGGTATGGACTTGACTTCATGTACAGTATCGACCCTCTCGTAAGAAAACTGACTTTCAAGAAATCAAGAAAATGCGTCTGCGTGCTGTATTGCATCGCATCACCTCATATCGCATAGGCTTGGTACAGCTTGGTATGGCTCGGTATGGACTTGACTTCATGTACAGTATCGACCCTCTCGTAAGAAAACTGACTTTTAAGAAATCAAGAAAATACGTCTGCGTGCTGTATTGCATCGCATCACCTCATGTCGCATCGCATCGCGTAGACTTCCAAAGCCCACCGCATGGCATGATAATGGCATGGCATGGCTAATGGCATAGCGTGGCATCGAATCGCATCGCATTGTATTGCACTGCACTACATTGCACTGCACTGCGTCGCACCGCAATGTACCGTACCGCAAAAAAATATCGCATTGCATTGCCTTCATGTATTTAATATTGTCCGCCCACCTTGCGGTCGTCGAATATGGCCCAGCGGCCGTCCTTCCTGATGTGGGCGACGTAGTGCCCGCATCCAGTGTTCTTCCCCACGTGCGAGATGAACCCCACCAAGGAGTACCTAGTCAGCAGTTCAGGGGCAAGGGGTAAGGGGCAAGGTGTGCGGGTGCCTGCTTCGTGCCGTCAGTCCCACGAGGAGCCAATGTGCAGCCGCCGTCAACATCATCACCACACTTGTATATATTTCGGTGAAGTTCAGGCATACATTCGAAGTATTTGTCCAGCAACAAAGGTGCGAACATGTGTTCACAAAATAAATAATACCTGGGTAGGCAGGCATATGTTAATGTTAATGTTAATAGTACTACAGTACAGTGGTGATCTGCGCGAACACCAACTAATAGCAGTGCCCGCATCCGGCATTCTTCCTTCCGTGGTCACTGTGATACGAACCCCGACGTGGTCAGTGTGGTTAGCAGTGTTGCAAATCGCTTAGCAGTGTTGCAAATCGGAAAGAAAATTGATTTCGATCCGATACGGACCTGAAAAACGGTATCCGACAATAAAACGATAATAATCGGATCGGGTCGGATCGGATCGTTAAATTGCGATTTCGATACGATAAACGATACGTGAGTCGGGAACAAGGGAATAAATACCTGGTACAGGTAATTGTACTGCCGAAGGAGAGCGCTTTTTTTTTCTTGTAAAACCTTGACATCGAATTATTCACATTTAGAACCAATAAAAAAGGGGCGGGGCGGTGGAGCGACATCCCCTCCCCACTAGGAGTAAAAAGCATTCTTATCGGATGTTGGGATGCTCTCTTTTCCGATCCGATTGTGACAATACTTCCGATTCATCGAAAATTCCTCTACCATATGAAACACTAGTATATAGTGTACCAACACTAGTGTACCAACGCTAGTGTACCAAGTATATAACAGCACGACAAGGACTTAATGAACAGCGGCAGTCAACAGCCTTGCCAAACTTGTATTCCCCACACTTGCACCCTACAAAGGAGTACGTAGTGACTCATCCACCATTCAGAGGAAAGGGTGAGCGCGGTTTGCAAGCCAATCATCCGACATAGAGCAGCAGTCAAGCGCAACACATTTTTTTGTCGGTTCTCGGTAAGTTTCAGGCATACCTTCCGGTATATCGTCACCAACGGAGGTGTCAACATGTATACAAAAATACTCATATTAATAGCATTCATGCCGGGTAGGTCCGCGAACAAGAGACTCCTATTTGGCGTGACCCTCAGATACTTGGCGTGACACCACCCTTCACCCTTCAACAACATTCAGCCTACCGGTAGGCTATAACATACCTGGTAGGATTTAGTGTTGCGTTCGCCTCTGAGAACGACTTCTTAGTCCAATTTCACGAGTTAATAGCGTGCACCCCAAAGTAAGCACCACGTTCTTATTGGGCATGTTCTCATTGGCGGTCCTGTGTTGAACTACTAGCTGAACTACTACCAGCGCCATCAGCGGTATCATTACCAAAAGTGCAAGCAGAGCACATACACGCGCGTGAGCCGCAATAGCAGTGGAAGGGTGGCAACAAATATTGCGCGGGCTGTCCGTTTCGTGGAGACGAAGAAAAATAAAAACGAGGTTAAGACATACCAGTATACAATTGAGGGATTTTTATTTTCGGCGAGTACGCTCTGAAACAATCTTCACTCACTCTCCCGGGCCGTCGTCAACGGGGTTGTCGCCTCCCGTGTCCCCAGAACTGCCGCTAGCCGCAGGCCCTGTCGCGGCAGGCTTGGAGTCGATTTGCTGATAGCCGAGATATCGCAGATATCGCCGCAAAACATTACCAAGAACGGATGTTAAGAATTAGTTGAACGTGCATGGGGATGGCCGAGATCGAGACAGGCCAAATGTATCAAGGCAAAAATGAGGTATTAATAGCGTTGGTATATTTCCCACGAGCTAAAAACCGACCGACCCTCTCCGAACCATTCACAGACAGGGCCGAATGTTCCACTCCACCGCGTAAGCTCCACCGAGTAAGCTCATGCTGGTAGAGCGGGAGAGCGAAATCGATAGCGAAAACAATATTCGCACGTTGCAGTTAGCTCGACGCCTATCGGGATGGTTGAGATCGACAAACGCAACTATTCGCAGTGCCAAGTGTTGGAGCTATCTCAACCTGTTTTTATGAACAGTTAGTATGAACAGTTATCTCAACCTGTTAGTGTGAACAGTTAGTGTGAACAGTTAGTGTGAACAGTTAGTGTGAACAGTTAGTGTGAACAGTTGGTGTGAACAGTTAGTGTGAACAGTTAGTGTTAACAGTTAGTATGAACAGTTATCTCAACCGTTGGTGTGAACACTTGGTGTGAACAGTTGGCGTGAACAGTTAGTGTTGGAGTTGTCTCAACCTGTAGCCCAGATCGAGAAAGGGTATTTGCGATGGTTCAACACATACCGTACTAATGTCAGGAATAATAACTGTACTACTTGGTATCATTTCAGCAGGGCTTACTGGTTAGCTCTCATTTTCGTAACCCCAGAGGGGGACGATACTATTAATACAGTAGTGTACTACAGTAGTGTACTACAGTAGTGTACTACAGTAGTATACTGCAAAAGTATACTGCAGTAGTATACTACAGTAGTGTATAAATACACTTACACCTTAAAGTTATCAAGTCGTTTGAGCTGGTCGGTGTCTACTTATCTTTGCTTCATTTTCCAAGCGCTTTTCTATATTTCATCGGGTATCCGGCAAGCTTTTAGGAACGCCTGTGTTCCCCCTTTCCAACTTGCGACACCCCCGGGATATCTAGCGAACAATATACATCCGAAGGGGAACCGTAATGAATACCAATATTAATACAGTGAATCATCATAGTGCATCGACTACAACAGCACCTGGGTGTACACCGCCTGCTTACGCAGGAAACCCTGCACAACCCCTCCGTATTTACTCCGAAATAGAAGCGTCTATGTCCTACGAGCATCTACTACAAGCACCCACTACAAGAACATACTTCTGTACGAGTGGACCATACGAGGTGCGGCGCCGCACCTGCACACAGAAATCAAGAATGCTCGCAAGACTTAAGTACCGGTTTCCAACGAATAGTTCCTATTAGTAGTTACAACCAAACGACACAACTGTCATCCAAAACTTCATAGGCCTACGCAGACCTTCCACAAAAAACTGGAAGAGCTTAGTCTATATCGCAAAGTTCTTCTTGCAGTAGACACTACCTGTAGCATGCTACTCGAGGGAAACTAATTGGGAACTAATGTAAATAACGTTCGAGGAGGTAGTCTCTATTTAGTGCTGGTATATGCCAGCCAACAATACCGGCACTATACCGGACACCGGCACTTATGGGTATAGTGCGTTATACTGGTGCTACAGCAGGTTCCCATTGTGCCAATTGATTTCACCGGCACTATACCGGCAATACACCGGCACTATGCACTGTTCAACCAGCACTATAGAGAGATCTTCAGTGCGCTACTGTTGAAAAATGCGTTAAGAGCTTCTTGATGGTAGCAACCAGCACTATAGAGAGATCTTCAGTGCGCTACTGTTGAAAAATGCGTTAAGAGCTTCTTGATGGTAGCTTCACCTCAGCAACCGCCTTGTCGAGGTCATCCGTGTGGCTAAACAGCCAGTCCGCACCCCTCGCCGCATCCCCGCCCGTAGCTTTCAAAGCCGCCGACGCCTGCCTGTCTGTGAAACCCAGGCTGGTGAGCATCACCAACGCCTCTGCGTCCACCCCTGTCTCTCCGGCACCAGCAGCAGCGGCAGCAGAGGTAGGTACTCCCGTAGCGGCACCGGGTGCTGGCAGAGGATCGTTGAAATCGGAATCGCCCATGTGCTCTAGCACCCAGTTCATGGCCAGCTCTGTGTTTGAATGGCGGCGGGCGGGGCGGGGCGGGGCGGGGCGGGTCGGGTCGAGGCAGGTCGGGTCAGGTCGGGTCGGGTCGGGTCGGGTCGGGTCGGGTCGGGTCGGGTCGGGTCGGGTCGGGTCGGGTCGGGTCGGGTCGGGTGGAGTCGGGGCTGGGGGGGGGGTGAGACGGAATCGGGAGCCGGGAGGACGGAAGGGGGGATGGGCATGGGCTGCAGCACATTTTTTTTTCACGAATCTCTCGGACGCCCTACCACATAAAACGGACTGCGCTGGCAGAGGGTCACACAAATGGTGTGCTTTAATACCCAGTTCAACGCCAGCTCTGCGTTTTTTTTGGGGGGGGGGCTGGTGGGGGGGGCATGGACTACAGCTCATTTCGTCGCATAATTCGGCCGCCCTAACACTCAACATTGTCTGCCTATCCTGCCTATTCACGATTCACGTATTTTCCGGAAAAGGACGCTGTTACTGAACGAGTTGCGAAGCTAGTGTAGTCATAGAAAGAGATCCAGAGTCGGCATAAATCCACCCATTCCAGCTTGTCCTACGCTGCTTCCAACGCAAACAAGCTAAATCCCTACCATCCCTACCCTCCCTGCCATCCCTACCCTCTCTGCCATCCCTACCCTCCCTACCATTCCTACCCTCCCTACCATCCCTACCACCCCTACCATCCCTACCATCCCTACCATCCCTACCATTCCTACCATCTCCACCATGCACGAAGAAGTTCGGCTATTTCAGTGCCAAGAATAGAACCAAGCACCGCAAACAACCAACTCTAAAAAATGCATGAATTACAGCAATTTCGTAACCGGCGCAAACAAAACCAACGACGCTTCCAGCGCAAAAGAAATGGGCAACCAGCGGCACTCCCAGCACTGGCGAACCCTGCTCCTGTCGTGCTGTGGGTCCGTTGTGAGTCGTTGTGCGTTGGCTGAGGCAAAAGGTGCGGCCGCGTGACGATCAAGCACCGCAACTTATCTACCAACCAACCCAAGAAATAACCCAACCCAGCGCGACAAAGCACATCGATGTCGACACCACCCAACGCAATCAAACAACCAACCTACCTGCTGACGCGTTGTTGACAGCCACAGTCACCCTTCACCCTTTACCCTTTACCATTCTGCACCCCATAAAAGTGAGTAACCGTTACCGATGCCTTAGCCACCTTATAGCTACGTACCTTGTTTTGCGTCAAGCAAGCATCCCTCAACTCGAACGAAGAACATCAAGTTCGCCACAAAATACGACCAACACCAACAAAGCAACCTGATGAGGCATTGTTGACGGCCAGAGCCGCTCTCCTGCGCCCTTCCTCTTCGAAGCGCATGGCCATCACTGCGACATTAAACCCACAAACGCAACCAATGAACCATGCTTCCCGCATAAACAAACCAGACAACTCCCGGCACTCGTAGCAAACCCTCTCGTGCTGATTTTTTCGTAGATCGTTGAGAGTTAGCCTCGTTGAAATCGGTGCAATTCCGTCATCAATCAACGAAAACCGACCAAAACATCAAACCTGCCGACGCGTTGTTGACGGCCACAGCCGCCCTCCTGCACCCGTTCTCTTGGAAGCCCATGGCCATGAGCTGCGCCACCAGTTCTTCGTCGGGTACGACGCCCCCTGTACGTCAGTTGTAGTGTTGTTTTACACGCCGTTTATACCAAGTAAGGCACAGAAGCGAGACTAAAAAACAATGGGATGCAAGTTGATGCGCTTTGGTCGGAACATGATCGGAACCCTTGCAAGCACGCTTGGAAGCACCCTTGCAAGAACTCTTTCAAGTACAAGCTTCCCCCTCTTGACTCTTGATGCGGCTATTAATAGCTTCATAGCTTTATAGCTGCATAGCTTCATAGCTTCATAGCTTCATGGCTTCATAGCTTCATAGCTTCATAGCTTCATAGCTTCATAGCTTCATAGCTTCATAGCTTCATAGCTTCATAGCTTCATAGCTTCATAGCTTAATAGCTTCAAACCCAGCGGGTGTCGCAGGTTGTGTATTAATAGGCCTGGGACACAGGCCATCCTGTGAGCTAGACCAGATACCTGGTAAAACACTAAAAGGATCTTGAAAACTAAAGAAAAACAAGTATTAATAGTCACCGCGCAAGTAACCGGGCAAGTGCCGCCGATGATTCACAGCCACAAACGACTTTCTACACTACTGTAGTGCGTTTACGGAGTCAGACGAAGAAGACAAACAGCAGAAATTCGATGCCGATATGGCTTGGTCAGGATACCGCTAGAATCCTTGTGAGTGGTCGGGTACTGCTTTATCCTTATGGGACATATTTCAACTCGGAGTGATGCACATAAAAATATAACGATCATAACACACGATAACGACCTATTACATATACCCATTGTTACTATTGGACAAAATGAAACACAACAAAATAAGCAGCTCCATTCATCAGTCGAGCTGTCCTGTGTGCCGGCCATGTTCGTTTGGGCCTCTGCGATACGTGTACACAGACCAGGCAACGAAATGTTCTCGCACGAAAAGCCAACACCAAACGGCCACATGTTTTTTCCCCGATTGTTTTGAATTCCGTCCCACTACGAACAACAAGGGATCACCGGAACATGATGCACCCTTGATATGATGTACCCTTGACATGATATACTCTTGACATTGTATACCCTTGACATGATATACCCTTGACATGATATACCCTTGACATGATATACCCTTGACATGATATACCCTTGACATGATATACCCTTGACATGATATACCCTTGGCATGACATACCCTTGACATGATATACCCTTGACATGATATACCCTTGACATGATATACCCTTGACATAATATACCCTTGATATGATATACCCTTGACATGATATACCCTTGACATGATATACCCTTGACATGATATACCCTTGACATGATATACCCTTGAAATGATATACCCTTGACACCGCACCCACATGAGCTTTGAGAGATGGAACAGTCACGCAACGCCCATAACTCATACCCGTTCACAAAATTCAGAGGGAACAAGTGTCGAAAATAAATGGCGATGACAGCATCTGCGAAGCAAAGCAGCTCGGGCTAAAAGTCTAAAGTGGTAGAGGGGGGGTGTTCGATGTGCAACACATGGAGCGGCATACACCAGCACACACAACACGCCTACGTACAGCATGGCACTCGTACACGCGCTTCGGAGATGTCGGTAAGACCGCATATCTCGGTTTTCGGTCACTTACGTCTGGGTCCTACGTCTGGGTCCTAACGAGAAAAACAGGCATGCAAACAAACTAACAAATAAACAAACCAAGGGTGTAGGCTATTAACAGAAGCCGCACTGCAACAACTGCAACAACAGCTGTAATCAACCCTTCAAGACGTTCGTACGGCCACGTTGTCCGGGGACAGTGATTTAAATAATTGGAAGTAGTATGGGCTACCTGGTACTGTTTACAGTGATATCATCGGTTATATCATCATCATCATCGGCAACGGTCAAGCCGTGTGAGGGTAAAAGATACCTCACCTTCGGCAGCAGTTCCCCCTTCGCCGGCACTGGTAGTTGCCGCATCCGATGGGGGGGCGACCGCGTCATCGCCCTCTGGCATTGCCACTTCTCCCGCCTGAGGAACAAATGTTCAGACGCTAAAACTGTGAAATGGGTGTACTTGACAGCTAGCTCTAGTTAATATATAGCTGGGTCTCGGAGTAAAAGGCAAGTGCCTGACTGGCTTAGCCTATTGTTTTAAACACCATACGAAGTATATGCATCGAGCAGCAAAAGCGTCAGTAAGACGCAAACACACAGCACCCCCGATACTATTAAAATACTCTCAACTACCACTACAGCACGTAGCTAACCAATCACTACGCAATGACATACACTATTACACTAGTATACAATTTTCGATAGTATTGTCGGCCAACTCACAGCCCTATCGGGCACCAAACGCACACAAACAAACAAGCAAACAAAAATAACCGGATTGGGCCGTGCGAAACAAAAAGACGACTTGAGTCGTGCCGCATACAAACAAACCAACAATAAACGAGTTGAGCCGAGCATCAGGTGCGTAGACAAACACCATTTTGAATCGTGCGGCTTGTAGGTATACCCTGGTGGGACAACGTCCCACAGCTTCGTCCGCGAAACCAGCGCGGGCAGTGGGTAGGCAAAACATGTTTTGCGCTTGCGTTTCAGGGGAACAAGTCACGTTTCATGCAACTCCATTACTTGCTTAACTTGTCGGATTAAAGCGGTTTAAACACATTCGAGATAAGTCTCGTACTCCTGTGACGCGTCTTATCAGCTACGTGCATACGACCCTCACGCACAGCGTACCATTGCACCATTGCAATGCACCATTGCAATGCACCATTGCAATTTGCATATTCGTACAGTATCGCATACACCGCGAAGCGTCAGGTAGTCGGCGTCAGAACGGTAATGACCAGCAACATAATCAAAACACTACCAACCACCGTGAGAATGGCGACGGCCCCCTTCACCATGCCAACGACCACCCTCAGCCTGCTAACGACCACCGCGATAATCAAAACGACCGGCGTCACCAACGACCACCGTCAGAATGCTAACGAACACCTGTAACACGCTGACGACGACCCTCATGCTGCTAGGAACTACCGTGATAGTGGCGACGATCAGCGTTAAAATGCTAACGACCACCGTCGTAGACAACCGTCATAATGCCAACGTCATCGTCGTAGACCACCGTCAGAAAGCTAAAGGCCGCCGTCTGAATGCTAACAACCATTGCCACTATGCTACTGTCCGCAGAATTGTCGATAAAGTTAATTCCCCTTTCCTCCCAACGATACACCACACCACTGTATCATACCAACGCAGCACGGGACCACGATACACCACTCCTCGACAATTACAAACAACGAACAACAACACCGCACCTGCATCCCGTTAGACCTCAAGGACTCTAGGTCTAGAGTCAGCGGCACATCCACCTCCACGTCCATCTTCTTCGGCTGCCAGTTGTCGTCCACGAAATACCTGACCAAAACAATAAAAATAATTACATTTATCAGCATATTACACATCAAAATGTCACGCAGGGCGCAGCTACTGGTGAGAAAAATGAGCCATTCTACGTAAGAACATTTTTTATTATGTCGAACAAAAATGTACTAGGTATGTTGTACAAGTGGAGTACGAGTGCAGCCCAAACACGATAGTGACACTCATATACCGCGATAAGGGCCGTTCCTAGCGAACGCGTAAAAAACACGAGTCCTGACAAATTGTCGCGATTCCTGACACTTGAAAAAAAAAATGAAAATGTCAAGTTTTCAAACACGAAATCACGACTTTTTTTGTCAGGAATTTTGACATCGATTTGTATGGACGATGTCAAAACGATTCAAAGTCCGCATTCCTGACAAATACCACGTTTCGCAAGAATAACCAATTTGAAAAAAAAACACGAATCCTGACATTTTTTGTGTTCGTTACAGTAGTAATGGACCGACGTCATCTGCCCCATGTACGAAACGATCGGCTCACCTACGCAGCTGCACCAACATATATCTCGGGAAGTTGCCGAAGCGGACGTGCTTCGTGGCAGGCCCGGGCACCCCCGTGGCAGGGCTCCGGTAGTCCGGAAGCGTGTCTTCGCGGGTGAGTCTCGCCAGGCACGCAGACAGAGGCACCACAGGCTTGACCTCCTCCTCCTCGTCCTCGGCCTTACCTCCGGCTGCCACGCCTATAACCAAATGCATACGTACATGGAACCATAAACTCGCGTCAGAATTACGCGTCAGTCGGGTTTTTGATTTTTTTTCTCTTGCGACCATGTTAAACCTTTCACTAGTACTTCATATATACTATATTATACCCTACCAACTATGTACTTCGAAGTTTGACTATATGTCGTACTGCAAACTATATGCAACTCTAACTCCAAGTTATTTGTCACCGAAAACGTGAGTGCAGTTCGAAAGGGGTTAAACCGTTGCGCTATGAACTACAACTGATGCAAAATAATATTCCACCACCCTCCTCCTCAGCCTTGCCTCCGGCTGCCGCGCCTGCCGATATTCATGCATGGCTCCAGCAGTTCACGCCAGTCGGATTTTGGGCGCCGTAAACCTACTTTTGGATCCAGAGATGGCCACCAACAATAGGTAGTATTCGCAATGAATTGTTACTTTCGTTGTCCCTCTGTGTGATACTGTTGATACCTCAGGTGGCCTGGCTCTCAGTCCTGGCATTCCATGGGGACAACTGGTCGTACTTTCGCTTGGCGTTTGACAGGCGGGTTCAGGATGACCATTTAAACGTACATCTGACCAAAAAAAAAAGTGATGCCCAACTTGAGTAGCCCCGGAGAGGCACACCTTGGCTAGCTTTTTCAGCCAATACTAGGTGCGATGGAGCGGTGGCCAATCAGAGAGGGCCTGTTCCTGAGTGCGATATTCAGTGTACTTGTGAATGGCTCAAAAGGGCGTAGGTATACCTCTTTTTGGCTATTACTCTAATGAAAGTACGGGGGGGTTGAAAACAAGCCCAAAGGAGACGAACACACTCGCACAGAGCGTTTATTTGGCTCTGAGAACACCGGAAAAGGCAAAACCAAACCAAACGAAAGGGTACGTGAGGTAAGGTATACCTATACCCGGGCAAGTTTTTGAGGTCGTACCTAACGTACTGTAACCTTAAGGTAAGGTATTCATGACCGTGCCTCACGTACCTGAAACTCAAGTGAGGTATCAAGGTCCATACAGAACGTAACAAGAACTCAAGTAAGGTAATGAGGTCGTAGCCGAGCTCATACCTATACCCGAGTATTTCGGCGATGGGCATACCCGATGCGTGGTAGAGACGTGGCCATAATACCGTACCTATAACTTAGGTAAGGTAACGACGTTCGCATTTAAACGAAGCTAACACTCACGAATGGCATCGAGGTCCGCATCTAACGTGACGAATCGGGTATAGGTGCATACTGCAGAAAGCTCAAAGGTCGTAGGTACACCTGTTTTTGGCTATTGCTCTAGTGAAAGTACAGGGGCTCTGAAAACAAGTTCAAAGGAGACGAATACACTTGCATAGAGCGTTCGTAGAGAGTTGCTTTGGCCCTGAAAACACTGGGAAAAAACAAAGCAAAACAAAAATGCAAAGGATACGTCAGGTAAGGAACACCTATACCCGGGTAAAATCTTGAGGTCGCACCTAACATACCTACCGCAAAACTCAGGTAAGGTATTGATGACGGTACCTACCGTACCCGAAAATTACATAAGGCATCAAGGTCCACACCAAACTTAATTAAACTTCAAGTAAGGTAATGAGGTCGTAGCCGAGCTGGTACCAATACCCGGGTATTTCGTCGATGGGCATGCCCGATACATGGGCGGGACGTGCCTACAATATGGTACCTATAACTTAGGTAAGGTGTCGGGGTCCGTACTTAAACGCACCTAAAACTCACGTATGGCATGGAGGTTTACATATAACGTGCCTTGCTGGGCATAGGTACATACCCAGCTTTTTTACCCGGGTGTACCTGAGTTCGCACCTTGCCTAACATTACCTCGCAAAAAGTCGCGCCCGTGGCTGCAAGTGCTATATGATAATATGCTGTTGACGCTGTGTCACCTGATCTCATCGGCATATCATACAGTAAATCAATAAGCCATGGTCACATGACAGACTCAAATCCTTCTCGACGGGAAGAACAAAACAAATCCAGAACAAAAATGGAATTACGTAGGTCCGGAAAACCTTTGGTCCCGAGAAGACCGGAATTAGAAAAATAAAAAAAAAAAACGCCAGAACCGTGCCAGGCTATTTTTACAAGAAGGATGGGAATGAGGAGCTCGACAGACGCCGTCAACTGGTCAAACTCCTCACTGCATTAAGATGCTGCGTTGAAGGTTCCTATATTATTGTCATGCATGCGTCCTCGTGCTCTACCTGATACATACGTACAGCTAGCTGCAACAATAGTAGTAGTACAAAGTACAGAGTAGTTGGAATCATTTTCCTTAATGCGCGTCAGCGTAGAAACCTTGCATTAATTGTTCATGGTTCACTTTACCACGTACCACATTGTATGTACGACGTCCCTTGCCATTCCTCTACGAACCCTATACAGCGCGTGTTACGGGGTGGCCTCTCCTGTTACGTACTACTTAGTATATAAAAAAAATAAAAAACACTCCAGCTGTGAGATCGAATACTTTGTCGAAACCCATCTTTGCAAGCTGTGTGTGATACTCCGATCGCGCGTATTACGGGTTGTGTGTCCTCATCAACGATATAGGTCGGCGACTCCCCTTGCAACTACAGTGTAGCTATCAGGGTCAACAGGGTGATCTTAGTCAGTCTGTGCGCGGAAACTATAAAACCCGTTTATGAGGGGGACAAAATCTGACAGCTGTGGAAGGAAATGCATCAGTTTATCAAGTGAATACTGTAAGTCGAATAACCGGTGAGGGGAGGGCGGAGTTTTTAAGGACGTGGGGGCCTGGTTTTGATCAAAATGGAGCGGGGGTTGGGGGGGGGAGGGGGGGGGGGGGGGGCAGGTCAATTTGTGCGTGGAAACTATAAATCCTTCAAGGGGATAAATCTGACGGTTTTGGAAAGAATGCACCAGACAATCATGGGGGGGCGGGGGGCGGGACGGGCGGGGCAGCTCAATCTGTGCGTGGGAACTATACATCCTGCAAGGGGATAAATGTGACGGTTTTGGAAAGAATGCACCAGTTTATCATGTATATCCTGTAAGTCGTACTACAACTAGTGAGTAAAGGGCGGAGTGTTCGAGGGGGTGGGGGTGGGGTGGGGGGATGGGGAGGTGAGGGGTGGGGGAGGGGGGGGGGAGGTGGGCCGGGGGGGGGGGGGGGGGGAAGGGCTTTAGGCCGCATAGATTTTAGGGGTTTGCTATACGCGTGGTGCTAGGCCTAGGTGATGGTGCGGGTGGCGGGGAAGGAGGCGGCGTTGGGGGCGGGGTGGGGGGGGGGGGGGGGATTGCAGCAGCGGCATGGATGGCTTTAACGTATACTATATAGTGATCTTCCATTATCGCACTACCAGGCTGGTAACAGAAGTAGTACAGCAGTACAGCAGTAGTTTAGCTTTGGAATCGTTGTAATGTAATCACACTTATTAATGGCACACTATCGATCCTGATGCCAGGTGTGGCTGCCAGGTGATGCTAGTTGTAGTGCTATTAGTACAGTATCGATCCTGGTGCCAGGTGTGGCCGTCATCGTGGTGGTGGAGGCGGTGATATCGACCTCGCACCAGTGTGTTTCCTTTTCGTATAGTGCCCTGTTACAGTACTGTGCTGTTGCGTGCTGTAGGTTTTGGCAATGATCTGAATAATAAGCATTGTTTCAATGAGATGGTACGCAAATATGCAAAAGTACGAGCCCCTCCACCACCACCGCCACCACCACCACCACCACCACCACCACCACCACCGCAGGAGTCTTTACGGAGTGCGGGATGGTGGTGATGATGGTGGTGGTGGTAGTGATATCGAGTGTGGGTCTTAATGATGGTAGTGCCCGCGCGTCCACCTCCCACTCACTGTTGTGTGCGTGTGGACGACGATCTGCCCAACTGTGTGGATGGATAGAAATAACAGTATTGTTTGTAAAGAACCCCCCCCCCCCCCCGACCAACTGGCTGGGCAAATCGGACATATCACGAGCAAGCTCTTCGAATTCAAGGGTTTTAGATGCGGTCAGAGGTGGATGGACAACATAAATAGGAACATCTGTAGCCGCCGGGGCGGTCGACATCAGCTCCGGGATCGTTAGGTTGGTTGTGTTTCAGGGGCCATTGTCTCTGCACAGACCAATACACACACAATACTCACATCTGCAGTACGTCTGCGCACTTACATAAAGCAAGCCTGTTTGGCTTTTTTTCCCGATTTTTTTCTCGCAGACAGCCTGGACACAGCTGATCGCAAGATGCGGATGGACTACGTGGCAAGCGCTGTCGCTTCGCTCCATCGCCTGCTCATCAAAAATGTATCATGCCGTTCCCTCGCAATACCGGTAAGATGGTATGATGGTATTGGTAATCCAGCGTCATGAGACAGAGTCCATTGCTCGCACTTCTATCATACCATCTCCATACAACAAACCAGCACAAGGTATCTGGTGTCGGTATCAATTACGATCGCATTACTTTTCGTGGTCACAAGACAGACTCCAACACTTCTGGACGGAAAGACAAAAATTAAAATCGTAAGAAACAGCTCCGCCGAGGAATTACTTTATATAGATATTTTTCTTGTTTTAGTCATCACCGCTTGATTTCCCGCTCAAGTTGTGAGAAATTTTGCCTTCAGCGACCTTCTGGACAAGCCGTTGTCACAGGTGTCTTAACTTCTGCCCCCCCGGGTAACACACTGTGATATGTACTATTACGTACTATTATATTGCCAATCATAAACAAACACAATGAAGGAATCGAGCACAGCAAACAAAAAAAAGGAAGCTCGGCGTACATATGACGTACTACGTCACATATAGTGAGCGGCTTCAAGCGTACCGACTACTGCATTAAAAAAAATAGCCGAACAGCCGGAGCCAGTCTATCCAACTAACAACCACTTGGCGGGTTACTATTAGCACGCTCAACAAGCCAATTCAGAGAGCCCTACAGTACTGTAGTCGGCGACTGATAGTTAGCTACCCAGAGCCTTGCGATTGACGGCATGAAACAATAAACATGAAACAAAAAACTCACCCATAGAACAAGAGCTGGCGCCAGAGCTACCTGGCCAACTAATACCTAATCGGCAACCTAGTAATAGTATACTACCTACCACCCTGTCAGACAAAAGAAGCAACATTTAGTTTCAATGCTAATGGCCAAAGTTGTTTATACTTCCGGACCGAGTGACACAAACCTCACCGGCCGAAAGAGAGGCGCCATCGCCTTGCGCGAACTTCTGGCGTTTGTTCAGGCGCTCCTTGTACGCCTCCACCTCGTTTTTGTTCACTGCCGCTTCCACCGGGATCTAAACAACAACAACAACGCCGGTGCGGTTCATGGGACATAGAGGCGCAGGCAGGGTTGAGTAGCTGCACGCGGAAAAATCGAGATTGTCGCATGGCGGTTAGTTGTTGAGATAACCCTTGTAAGTGTCCACGTCGTTCTTGTTGACCGCATGTAGAACACATGATACAACACAACCGGCGTCGGGGAAAGGGGTTGCGGTTACAAGAGGGCCGAAGCGAGCGAACGATCACGAGCAGTACGGCCACATAGGCTGCGTCTCCCTCGCAAACTGAGGGCGGTGGCTCGACACATCCATCACGCGACGGCAAGACAGCACGACAGCTAAGTCAGAAAAACATCGAATATAGTCCCAGCATCCAGAGAAAAAAAGAAAGCGCTATATACAATATACTGTATGCCCGATGAACAGTCCCCGAGACGTAGAGTTCTCTACTCTAGGTATTAATAGGTACCTGGTAGGTATACAATAACAACGTACTTAGTAAAACAAAAATGGAATTCGCACGATATGGAGTACAGTGTAGTCATTACCGTAAATCATCAATTAGTGAGTCGAGGTCCGCGAAGCACACGTACACTGTAAATACTGTAAATACTTTGGCCAAACAGTGCCGCCCCTATTAATAATACATAGCACAAGTCGACAGCACGACGGCAAGATAGCAGCAAAAATCAGCAACAGGGCACACGAAACACAGCAAAACAGCAAAGACAGCAAAGACAGCAAAGTCAGCAACACAGCCAACATAGTACAGACAGCTACAGTAAGCCACAGCAAGCCCAATACACAATCCCATGTGCTAGGTATATAACGAACATGATGGCCGAATTTAGCAGGTACTAAAACGCAGGATTTTTCACGGGTCATGACCCGATCCACGGGTCGGGTCGTGAGATTTTCAAACATCACGGGTCGGGTCGAGTCGGGTCAGGTTGGGCCGGGTCGAGTCAGGTATCGTTGAAATCTCACGGGTCGGGTCGGGTCACCTGACCAGACCCGACCTGACCCGACCCGATCCGCGAGGCTTGATCGGAGCCGTGAAAAGCCCTGGTAAAATGTACTGGTGCGTCAGATTCAACAATTTCGGGTGGCTCCGCGTTTGAGGACTTTTGTTAAATCAAACTAAAATATTTATATCAAATTAAAATGTTTATGCTAAAATAAAATGCATGCGTCACGAGGGCACGACAGCTTCACATGACCTTTTCGGAGCCGTGTTTCCCATACTGCCGTGTGTCCTTGACATTAAACTGGCATTGTTCACCAAACTACATCCAGACACAACCAGTGTCCGTGCCGATGCCTCCTATTAATAGAGAGACGAGCTCCACTGCTACTGTGGTCACCTACTATTAATACGAGACAGAGATACACACCATTGCAAATACAGCCAGGTGATTTGGCCATGCAACGAACCGCAATGAGCTCCCGGGCAACACTAAATGCAAGCCAGCACTGCAATCCCAAGTCGTTTACCAGGTATGATACTAATTGCAAGTGATTTGTCCAGAAGAGGTCAAGACAGCTCGACAGCTCAACAGCGCGACAGCAGTATGACAGCAGCACAGCAAGACCCAACACAGCACGCACGTACCTGGAGGCTGAGCATGTTATCGGCGGGTTGAGTGGTGTACTTGACGGTCCCGCTCTGCTGGCACTGCAGCCGATCCACCATCCGGAACTGGAACAAGGACGGTGTCACTCGAGCACTCTCACCCCCACCCAGTCGCCCTGCGCTGGTGCGCTCAGAGCGGCGCATAAACTGTGACGACCCATGCGATGGGGTAGGATGGGATCGGATCGGATGGAATGGGGTGAGCTTGGGTGAGGTAGGACAGGACAGTACAGCATACGACAGTACAGCAAAGGACAGCCATAAACATTAACCACTACGCACGGCAACGGTCGAGCCTCCTTTTAAACCCTGCCATACTGCAAAAGCAATCCATCCCTACTTAAAAGTAAATTTCTCGCCAAAAACGCGGGGGCAGCGATACACGAGTAAAAACACACTCGGGGAAAAAATATATACAACAAAAAACATCTCGAAAAAACAAACTCGATAAGAATAACAACTCGAAAAAAAGCTCACCTCGAGAAGGTGTTGCATGTACTCCGCCGCGTCCTGCTGCCTGCCCGAGGAGAACTCTGCATGTCCTTGCCCCACCAGATGCTTCAGCATGCGCGGCGCCACCCACACCATATCATCAATTTCGCTTGCCTTATCGCCATCGCCTGCGTAAGCGGTAACGTCCGAATTGGCGCCAGCATAAGTGATAGGGTTGGCGTTAGGGTCGGCGTCGGCGTTAGCGTTGGCGCTGCCGTTAGGCACGATGTTAGGCATGATGTTGGCCATAACGATGGCGCTAATGCTAGGGTTTCCCTTAATGTTAGAGTTAGCGCTGGCGATAGTACTAACGTTAGTCATAGATTCAACGTTATTAGCACTAGCCATAGCGTTAACCATACAGCATTAGCGATAGCGATGGCTCTTGCGATAGCACTAGCGTTAGCAATGGCGTTGACGACAGCGCTAGCCGTAGTAGCGTTAGCCAGTCTGGGGGGGTGTTATCATATCAATCATGCGCGTCGCCTATGGTTTTAAGGGGGCGATTCGGAGGGGGATGGAGATTTAGTGTTAGCATCAGCTTCAGCGTTAGCGTTCAACAACAGCGTTACCTTTAGCTTCAGGAGGCGTGCCCGAGGCGGGGGGAGGGGACGAGTACTTTCCTGAGAGCAGAGCGGAGGCCACCTTTGACATCTACGCAGTAGGGACGTCGGGAGGATACGATAGGGGGTGGGGGGAGCGAATTGTTAGCGTTCACGCTACCGTTCGCCTTCAGCTATTACTAGAGGGGGTGATTCGGTGGAGGGGGCAGGAGACGAGTGCTGTTCCGAGAGAAGGGTGGAGGCTACCTTGGACATGTACGCACAACAATGCGCAAGGCGTCGTGGAGGCATCGCCAGGGAGGGGGAGGGCGGGAAGGTTATTCGGTGGGCAAATGACTGTCAAACTCCGGTGGCGTTGTATGTTACAAAAATAAAGTATTGGCCTGGTTGCCAAACGGTTTGCGAATTTCTAGCGCGCCCTACCTTATGCGCTGATAGTACGTGGAGCGACGGGCTCAATCAGGATGACAACCAACAGGCAGGTTTCCTCTTGGTGTGGTTGGCAAAGACCGCGACCACAAGCGAGAGATACCCCGTATAATGCCGTGACATGCCGTGGCACGAAGCTACGTGACACGAAGCGATGCGAAGGGATCAGCAAGAAAATTAACCGGGAGGTGGAGTCCTACTGGGGTTGGTTGCGAGCCGGTCTGAGAGATGTTCCTGGAGATGGGCCTCGTTGGCCTATAAAACATTTAAATCACAGAAAAAATCACCATGTATAACTCCAAGTACGTTGTTATAAAAAAAAATCAAGGAGGTTAGGGTAGGGTGGACACAGTCCTAATGGAGCAAGTAGTTGAAATGCTTGCCTGCGAGGGGAAGTCTTTGGCGATGTCCTCGCTAGCGGTCTTGAACACCCCCAACGCCGCGTCGCCGTACCTCTCTTTCACCTCAGGCAGAGCACACAACACCTGCAGACATCCATGTTAAACAAAGTTGGGCGATAGGCAGGCTGCAGGCGGTTGGCGGTGGGCAGTAGGCAAGATGGCCATGACGGCAAGGGGAGGACGAGCGAGAAACAGCTACCGAATACCAGGAAAACTTTGATTAGGTAGGACTACACGACTACAAACTAATCGGTGGGTGCCGTTTGCCAGAGAAAAAAAGCACGAAGGCTAGCATGGCAGGGCCTGCTTACCTGTAGGCAGCTGTTCATGTAGCACGAGTTCCCGAGGTTCTTGATGCCCGTGTAACCGGGACCCTTGAGCGGCTTCAGTTTGGCGCCTGCCTCCGTGATCTTGCCGAAGTCGTACGACTTGTTCAGCTCAACCTATGAATGAATACGCCATAAGATCATTATATTTACTACGAGCGAATGCAAGCCTGTTCATTACATCGCGCGAAAAAAAAGGTGGAGCGGCTTGAGCTTGACGCCTGCGTCCGTGATATTTCCGAACTAATATGACGTCTTCGGCTCAAACTACGATTGGGTCAATATCTTAGTAGAGAAATAAATGGGTGTGGTCGCCAAGCGTTTGGCAAAAAGGTCAAAACAGGCCGATCGTCGGGGAGCGCTAGTAACGTAACCGTCGGCGTGATATTCCAAAGCCGTACAGTAACACACTTGTTCAGCTCAAAACATATGTACCTAGTCTATTAATATGTGAATGGTTAAATTAAATAGTGGAATACATAGAGATGGTAGGCAAATCTCCCCTTCCAAACAGCTCTTAGCATTTCGGACTATAGGAAGATCGTTTGCAAGGTGAAGAACGCTCACAACATACAAAAACCGCGCTTACGGCATGCGCTAAATGCCGTTTCAGGCAGATCATTCAACGTGATGACCGCAAGGCAAAGAACGCTCCTAAGGCCAACACCATTCCGAACGCAACGACCGTTCACACACACATTTCTTCCGTACGTCAAAGCCTTCGACAACGTGCGACCGTCCATAACGCAAACACGCATAAAGTGTTGATACTAAAATACCACTCATACTGTAGCGAAAATAACGAAAATATCAATCACACGAAGCAAAAAGACAGCAAATACGAGAAGACCCCCCCAGCATCAACGCTCATAACGATCATACGATCATAAGCTCATAACGGGATGAACACCACCCATACGATATGGTCTACCCACGCCAATATCGTTCATAAGGCAAACACGTAAACAACGCGCATACAAATATCTTTGATACCATAAATAAAGAAAATACCGCTCATAATGCAATTGCAAGACCGCTTAATAGGGAAATTTTACCCACAGCAGATAAACCGCTCAACACGAAAACCGCTCATATCGAAAAGACCGCTTCTAACGAAAAGGCCGCCCAAAGGGCAAAAAAGGGGAAGGCCGACCAAAATACATATATCCCCCACGTATTCGTACGTACCTTCTCTGCCTTAGGAAGGTAGATCGAAACTCCCATACTGACATGTACAAAAAAACTCGGTACAACACGACACCACTCCAAGCACAAGCGCCAACGATGGTCGAAAACGATGGTCACACGCACCACTCTGGAAGGCAACGTGGAGAGCACGTGTGTAGTGACACTATAGTGTGCTAACATAACATCGAACGGTTACACTTACGCCCAGAGCGGCATCACACCATCATAAGGATACGTACCTCTAGCTCTGCCATGGTCTTGTCCGTCTTCTCGACCTTGAGGATGTCGATCCCCCACCGGGCCAAGTGCTCGGGCAGTTTGGGATCCTGGAAAATCAGAGAGTAGACACCAAATTGCACCACGAATTATTAACCGCGTTAGAGTTGCATCTGCCGATTGGGGGCAAACAACGTGGAATTAGAGTTGGGCTGTAGTTGCAGAATAAGCATTCCAACAGCAGACAATACATTGCACCACGAAGTAGCCCCTTTAGAGCGACACTCACTCTTTGAGTGACAAACTACTTGGGATCGTTTTTTCTTTCGCGAAAGGTTTCGTCAGGAATATCCTATGCAACAAGCAAACCAACACCCGAAACGACAAGGCATAAAACAAGGTTAGCCTACTACAGACCTAACGAAGTTGAACTTTGACTATTTGATGGTTGATCGATTGGGCGTCTGGTCTTTCGCATGTTTGACGTTATCGATACGAAGTACAAGTGGTGCTACTGTTAATTACAGGCCGATAAGAACCCCGCTCTACGCACTGCCGCTCCCAACAAAAAAAACGCCATCAAGTCAACGCCCAACACCAGCAGTATATGAGGGGCCCAAAAAATAAGTGAATGGCATTTGGTTCGGAAAAGGCGAAAAAACACTTTGATTCTAACATGGTCGACATTTTTTTCAAAAATATTTTTTTCTGGCTTTTTTCCGGAAAAGTTCCATACAGCTCGGCCTGGGGTTGGGGCTGGGATTGGGGATAGGGTTAGTGTTAAGGTTAGTTTTTACCCCGGTAGGGTGTTTTTTCCAAAACGCTATCTCGTCATACAGGAACCACACGCCGTACACACAAAAATTCACATTTTACATGCTGTGCCGTATAAGGTTCTCTGCATGGCCTTCATAAGCGACTCCCCAACACTGTCGCTAATATCAGCATCAAAACACCAACATCAACATTGACATAAACACCGACAACAGCACCAACATCGACATCAAGACCAACACCAACATCAACATCAACGTCAACGTCTACCATCACCAGTGGCATTGATTAACATCAACATGAATGTCGACATCCAACATCATCAACATCAAGACAATTTTTGCAGAGGAACAGGGCGCCTCTATCGTACCACGCGTCCGTCCGACCGACAACTTCAACATAGGCAACTGCAACGCAGTAAGAAAGCCAGGCTGAGATTTACAGGAAAACAACAAACTCGGGAGTCGATCGTATACTGTTGTGGGCGAAGAACGCACTCGTTCTACAATAAGAAACCCAGCATGTTTCCTTACTAGTGTTATTATATGATGATACGGAGGTGTCCTACACTGCTGTACTCGCGTACAACATCAATATTGTACTGACCTTGACCATGCTGTCTTCCTCGGGAGCGTAGCTGTACACGTCTGCACCATTCGGTGTTATTGTGCCAAGCTTTACCGCCAAAGGGTACCTGCCGCAGTACAGCAGCACTTAGGGCGGTGATTGGCTGGAGTTGACGGCTATGAGGGTAGTTAGGGTACTTATGAGTTGGGTGGCGAAGAAAAACCAACAACCTGACTCACCGGTACTTGGTATAAATAAGCATCATAAGCACCATACCAACATTAGACTATTTATCAATAATTAGCATGTAAATGTAGAACATGTTTGGGCCTGAACTGTACTAGGTACGTCGAGCCCCAAACGCGGCAGTCACATGGAAAGATGCAGAAATTCGAAAGTAAGACATTGTAAGATAGGGAATACCGTTTCGCTATTATCGTCATTGATAGGCACTCGCGCTGGTGGGTATAGGAAAGCGATTTACAATGACAGATATACACCAACACAGACCAGAGCAAAGAACGGCAGAGAAAATAAAATGAAGACGCTGTAGCTCCCACTGGTGGATAGTCGTAAGTATCGCCAACTGCTACTGCTGTGTGCGTTGGTGGGAAGCAGGAACGACCCAACCCAACCCAGCCCAACCCATTCCTACAACATTGCTTTGAGGTCGCGCCTCATTGTTCTCTTTCGGAGATCTCTTTCGATTCCGGTCTTTTGGTGAGACACGGGACACGCAAAATCGGGTACGCGCGGCTAGAAAGGAGCCGTTATTTCTTCAAAAGCAGCGGTCGAAAATTATACACTGTCTTGACCATCGCATACCACGTAATAACAGACAACTACATAAAACAGTACGGTAAATAAAACAGTATTGGAATGTGGTATAATGTACCACAAAGAAAAAGGAGTGCAGGCGCTGCATTCTCACTTGCGGCCAGTTTCCTCGTAGTGCCGCAAAGCTGCGCCCGTCCCGCCGGATCCATCCCAGTTTTGGCGCCCAGAACCGATGTATCCTGCCAGTATCGATTAGTGATTGGGGCATGGTTCCAAGAAAAGTAATGTACAAATGAAAGATATGCTATTTATCTCTCGCAATAATAGGAATTCGCGCTGGTGATCTTCTTAACTGTCGTCAACCCAACCTCAACCCAATCTAACTCAACCCAACTCATCTGAACTCAACTCAAATCAACCCAACCCAACCCCACCCAACCCAACCCAACCCAACCCAACCCAACCCAACCCAACCCAACCCAACCCAACCCAACCCAACCCAACCCAACCCAACCCAACCCAACCCAACCCAACCCAATTAAATTGCTTTGCTGTCGTTGGGCGTTGGCGTGTGCGTCCCAAACCTGTTGGACCTCACAAGCCTGCTAGAAACTACTATAGCTGTTAATACGCGTGTAGTTCGCACTATTTGTCGGAGGTTTACATATTTCCGTTTCGACACGGGACGCGGGACACTGGACATGGAAAATTGGGCACACAAGGTTGGAAACGCGCCGCGACTTTGCAGCTCTGTTGGAAATTAGTTACTCGCTCAGCGCGTAATCATGAGCAACGTGGGAAGAAGCACCGCTCTACTAAAAATGTATTTGACGTATGAAATATGACCAACTTGGGGAAGGCCACTAACAACAACAGCAACAACAACAATGCCGTTGATTGAAAATGATCAATAGACTTATGAAGTCGTTTGAGCTGGTGGGCGTCATTTGCCCGAAACATGCGCGGTGTCTATTATTGTCTTTTGATGTCTATTGATGTCTATTGATGTATATTGATGTCTGTTGATGTCTATTAATAGTTATCTTTACTTTTCAAAAGTTTTTCAAAGGTCGTCAGAGTACCAGTACCACCCAGCACCAGTCATTTCGGCTCAGAGTACTCCAGGCATTCGCGAGTACTCGGGCATTTCAGGTCCAAGTACTCGAGGGACTCGCGAGTACTCAAGTCATTTCAGGTCCAAGTACTCCAAGGACTCGCAAGCACTCAGTCATTTCAGGTGGAAGTGCTCCAGGGACCCGCAAACACTCAGTCATTTCAGACCGAAGCACTCCAGGTACTCGTGAGTACTCAGTCCTTTCCGCTCCAGGTACTCAAGGGACTCGCGAGTACTCAGTCATTTTAGGTCGAAGTACTCCAGGTATTGGTGAGTACTCAAGTCATTTCAGCTCGAAGTACTCCAGGCACTCGCGAGTACTCAGTCATTTCAGCATGTTGGACATGTGCTTGTTGGCGTTGCTGGCGTGCCCATCCCTACAGCTTATTTGTGTCCTTGCTGCGCACTGCCAAGTTGCCTTGCACAAAATTTTGCTCTCCTTGCCTTCAATTTTATTCTCCGCGAGCACTGCCTATCGATTGAGGAAGGAACTCAAAGTCCGAGTGGATACGTGGTAGCCCCGCTCGCACTTGTAATCGGCGATGCGTCGGGCCACTGCTGCGGGGACTTTGGCGTCACTACGTCACTTCGTTACTATGTCACTACACCAACCTCTTTCGAGAAGGTCTTTGGCGCATGATCTTCCTCATCGTCGCTGCCATCTGCTGATGGTGGCAGTGGTGCGGTGCTGCTGTGCTAGATTGAGAGTCGTCGCTGGCCCCTGGTGCAGAAGGTGGCCCGCCTTCGCTACCACCAACTTCACTCATGCTGTTGCGGGTCCGCACCTCTCTCACTGCTGGTATGTACTGGTACCGGTACTGGCACCGGCCCATCCCACCTCCTGACCTGGACTAGACTGAGACTGCTTGGTGGTACGAAACAGCAGCTGACAGCCCGTACTTGAGCAAACATCTAGAATATCTTCTACTTTTGCGGAATTCGTAGCACGTATGGGGAAGGAGCGTCTTCCACAGAGGGTGATGTTTGGGGAGCTTGTTGGGGGTAAGGGCTACTCAGGGGGGCAAGAGAAAGACTGGATGGCTCATCTGAAGGAGGATATGTCGGTCTTTGGAATGAAATTCGAAGGGTGGCGAAAGGCTGCTCAGAAGGCTGGCAGATGGTTTCGACGAGTAGAGGAGCGAGCCGAGTTGTTCATGAGGAATTGGCATGACACGGAGAGGCGCAGAGCTGCAGAGCGACGCGCAAAGGCTGCGGCAGCGTCATCCACCGTCGGCACCTCTAAGCGGCCGGGGGAAGGGGAAAGGGGGGAAGGAGGAAGGGGGGGGAGGCGTCATGCCCAAGAGACTGAAGTCTGGGTTTGGCCATCGTCGTCTTGAAAGTTGTGGGCCTTCCAATGGCCGTCACAAGATAGCGTAAGACTGCCCTAACTTCTTCGCCATGTTGCGTTCTCTCCCCAGTGCCATTTGATGATGCACTTGATACCCTCTATGAGCCCAATGCCGTCTTTAGTCAGTTTCTAGGGTCTGATAGTATGACATTTTTTTTCTCTTTTCAGTTTCTTGCTTCCTCTTCTTGCCTTGCCTTTTCTCGCTGTTCTTGTCTTTTCTTTCTTTCCTTTCCTTCTTCGTTTTCTTTTTTCGCTTTCTTCTCTGTTCTTTCTTTCCTTCCTTTCTCTTCTTATTTGTTCTTTGTTTCTTTTTTCCAATTGACTTGCGTCTGTCGTGCGTATGCGTAGTGATATATACTACGTGTAACATACACGTGGCAGTCTTTCTTGGGCGGCAACCGGTTTGGTCGGTTTTTCCAGGCGCGAGTAATGAGACGTATGCACCGGTATAGACCTGGAACATCGTAAACTGACTCCCGATTTCACTTTTATATGTTTCTGGTGGAGGCATGAATTGCGTCAGCTGTGCTATATGCGTGTACCACCTTGGGTTGTTTGTGTTTTTTCTTAGGGTATTCCTCAGCTCCAGAGTGACTGGAGCCTGTCTTGTGACCACGGCTTTGATTATGCGAGTTAACAACAACAACAACTATAGATCTATCAATCGGCCCCAATATCTACAGCAGTAGATCTACTTCTACTGATGAGGACCTATTGTTTATTTTCCCAACTTATATTGTGGGGAAGAAAGGAAAACAAACAAACAAAGAACGTATACCTGGTATATACCAGTAGGTACTGCTCAGGGATGTGTACGGAGTAAGAACGCTCCGCGGAGCGGTTTTTCCAATAAAAAGCGTCGCGGAGCGGAGCGCATATCCGCCCGTGGGAAAAGTCACAGACTACTGTTACTACGGAGCTGCAATTTTCACGGACTAGTACGGAGCGGGTATCTGCCCTTGAATATGTCACGGAGCGGAGCGAATTTTTTCGAGTGTGTCACGGCGCGAATATACGCTTGCGGGGAAAGTCGTTCATTGTCACGGAGCGGATATCCGCCGTTACAAAATGTCACGGATTATTGCGGAGCGGATATCCGTCGCACGGTTATCACGGAGCGGTTTATCTCACTCCGTCGAGCAACCCGCACAAAACCGCGGCATATCCCCACGGTGCACCGTGGCAATTATCTGCTAGCATGATACTGTTAACCGTGAAAATGACACGGATATCCGCGAGTGAATACCAGTAAGAAAAAAATACGTTGTGTACTGGCGGATAAAATTCACATTTTTGTTTGCGCAACCTTGTGGCACCCAACGCCCAGCACCGAAGGAGAAACGTGCACATGTAAACGTTGCGTCCCCCGAGAAAACAAACAAAAACAAGAATATTGCATATTGACTACTTGAACATGTATTTGATGATCACACCGCACAGAGTGATGGGGGCCGGGGCAGCAGACGCACAACGGCAGCAGCGTCTGACCCAGGACCACGGCTCTCCACCATAAAAAAAAAGTCAAAAACAGTGAAAACGTGAAACCAACTAAACCAACAGTGAACAACCAACAAAACGACCACCTGTTCATATTACCTTTACGCGGGGCGGGGGATGCATGCCGTCGCTATGGGCGCCATGCATGGAATACACTGTTATACCAAGTCGTTCTACGATACGTCACCCAGCATTCTGAAAAATTTCGACAGTGGAAAAACCGTGACTTTAAGCGGTCATATCCGTCAGATATGCTACGAAGTACCTACAAAGTGGGTCGAACCACTCCGTATGAAAACCGTTTCTCACTGTTTCAAACGTGCAGTTATAAAACATACGAAGCGGAGCGTTTTTTTCTAACAAAGTCATCGAGCGGATATCCGCACGTCGGGAAACTCACGAATTATTGCGTAGTGGCTTATATCCGCCCTTGAAAATGTCACAGAGCGGAGCGGATTTTTTCTAGTCTGTTACGGAGCGAATACCCGCTTTTGGGAAGAGTCACGGAGAGTCACGGAACGGATATCCGCCGCTGCAAATGTCACGGAGCGGTGCAATTTGATCGAACCACTCCGTAAAAACCACTCCGCGGATATGTTCTCAATCCGTACACATCCCTGGTACTGCTGCGTACCAACAATAAAAAAAAATAAAAAAGTGAAAGTGCACAAAAAAAGCAGTTTTATTGCGCAGACTAAAATGAACACTCAATCGCGAGTACTCAGTCATTTCAGGCCGAAGTACTCCCAGTACTCGCGAGTACTCCTCGGTCGTTTGAGGTGAAAGTACTCCAGGCACTCGCGAGTACTCAGTCATTCCAGGCGGAAGTACTCCAGGCACTCGTGAATATTCAGTCATTTCAGGTCGAAGTACTCCAGGTACTGACGAGAACTCGGTCTTTTCAGGTCCAAGTACTCCAGGTACTGGTGAGTACTCAAGTTATTTCAGGTTGAAGTACTCCAGGTACTCACGCGTACTCAGTCATTTCAGCTCGGAGTACTCCAGGTACTCACGCGTACTCAGTCATTTCAGCTCGGAGTACTCCAGGTAGGCAAGTACTCAGTCATTTCAGAATCAAGTACTCCAGGTACTGGCGAGTACTCAGTCATTTCAACTCGAAGTACTCTAGGCACTGAGTCATTCAAAATGACTGGTACTCGGGGGTAATTGGCTGAGTACCAATGACTGGTACCGGTACTCTGACGACCTTTGCGGGGGATATTTTAATGCCATATTACCTGGTATCGCTCTTAGGAGCGCCTCCGTTCTCCGTTTTGCTGTTGCTACACACCTGGGATGCCAAGCCGACCGCATTCCCGAAGGGGAACCTCGTACCGTCGTACTTCCAAGTATGAACGCAAGGCAAACCCCAGTGCACTTCCCTCAAGCTATTGGCAAGGTGTGCTACAGAGGCCCATCTAAGCCCCAGCAATCCAGTGAGTGCCACATCCCAGAATCAAAGCACGAACCCTTTCGGGACGTTGGAGAAAAAAAAAAACGAAAGGGGGTATGAACATTTTTTTTTCGTTCCATCCCATTTGTTATCCTCGCACTACTCTCGCGCTCCCTTCCAGTAGTAACTCAGAGCCGGGGCCACATAGCGGGCTTCCCCCCCCCCTCCCCGCCACGGCACGTGCCTTCATTGCCATTACAACACTACAGCATCGGCCATCCCAAGCTATCATACTAGGGTAATCATGCATACACTTAGTAATTGAATGAACGAAAAGAGCTGCACCCACACGCGCGCCGCATGACCGTACATGTACGCCGTGCTAGAAGCATAGAGGACCACGCTTGTCATTCGTTTTGTCGCTACATCTGGGTTCCAGACCGGTTTGTCGGTACTCTTACCTGTCGAGAGGTTCAACCAAAGGTTTTCGGTTTTCCCGCTGTCCTCGCATCGCCACGTTTTGGGGTCCGAGGAGATCTTGCGGCCGCTGTCAACGTGCTCCAGCCCGTCAGCATATTTGCTGACAGATAGCTCGTTGTCGGCCACCCATTGGCTCACCTGCCACCACCAAGAGGACCATAAAAAAACTGTTGTACTATACCCAGAACACGTGTATAAACTAGCATCGTAGGGTATTCCATAGCTACCCAGGTAGACATCCCAGGTAGAACCTACCCATATTACTAGTCGTTGAGCCCATCAGTGTACTTGCTTACAGATATGCTTCGTATATTATATATATTATAGCTCGCTGTTGCCCACTCCTTGGCTCGCTTGGCACCACCAAAGGGACCAAATGGCTAGACCAATCAAAATACCACACTCAACAGGGTGTATATGTAGTCTATACCTTAAAATATAAAATATGCACCTCTTTTTTTCTTCATATGCTGTCCCGAAGGGCATCCCTGTAGTATGTAGGGTATTCCGCGTATACTTTTCAGGTACTCGGGTATATAGGTCTGACGGTCAGATACCGGGTATAGATGTCACGGTCGAGTACCGGGTATACATATACCCTGGTATACTGGAATACTCTAAGGTACCCCGGTATAGATCTGAGGGCGTCTTGCGGCCGCAGTCGACGTGCTCTAGCCCGTCAGCGTACTTACTCGCAGGGAGCTTCCTGGCTCCCAAAGGGGCCACGGTACGTATGGACCAATGGTAATACTACACTCAAACCGTGGGTGCGGTATAAAGGTGTCCTATGCACGTATATGTACACTGATTGATAGCGTGCCAGGTACGTGGTTGTACTGTAGATGCGCTCAGTACGACAACACCATATAGCTTAAAACTGGGATACATCTTCCGGGGGTCGGGCTGTTGATCGCTCAGCGTAAATCGGGCTAGAAACCACTTCCGACGGCGATATCGAGGCACGGCGGTGGTGGATTCTACCCAACCCCTAACCCTAACCCCGACCCTAACCCCGACCCTAACCCGGGCCCCAAACAGGCCCGAAACGACGTAATGGAAATACTGTGAGTTTATAGTTGGCACATTTCTAGTTGGCACCAAGACAAAACATAGGGACACCCTTTTTCGATCGCTGAGGTCGGATTATACGTCCGCCGCCGACCACCAGCGTACACAAGCAGTAGTATCAACAGCAGTATACTCCATCATAGTGAATCACTGTCCGAGGTAGTTCATGATAGTTCATGATAGTTCACCAGTCACAAACGTCCCGCTCTGCGAGTCGCTAGCGAGAGCTACACTGTCTGAGCTGTACCTCAGCTGTAGCTGTGCTGCTGTTAAAGCTGCGTGATACTGTCGACGTACCGTACTACTATAGCTGCATCTGTGCTGCTGTTGAAGCTGTGCTCTGCCATACCAGGTACTTTAGATGCACTAAATATGTACTGTGCATAACTGTACTGCAGAGATTATAAGTTGCACTATATCGGTGCATGCATTGTGGATGTGCTTGTCGGGGCACTCTACTGCAGATTATAGGCTGCACTACAGTCGTAGAGGTAGTGTACTGCAGTTATAACTGTACTGCTGCTGCATTGTAGGTGTACCACAGTACTGCACCTCGGTCTGCTCAGCCGCCCCTTGGTGCTCGATGACAGCATCCGCAGCCTGGCTCACAATGGTCGGTAGCGCCTG